>VWZO01012788.1:1178488-1256042 GCA_013396975.1 Bucco capensis
GGAAGTAAATGCTTCTCTACATGGACTGTGAATATTCCATCTCCATACAGACCTGTACTGAACTATAGTCCATTGCTAAAAATAGTTGTGTTTGTATGTATATCAGGCTTAGCTGCATGCCTTCTGTTGTACTGGTTAATTTCAAGGATCTTCCAAAATGTAAAACACAGTGTGTCCTAGGCTGAGTCAAAGTAAGGTATTCCATACTGTACGTATCATATTCAGTCCTTGAGGCTTTGATATCGAGCATGGGCCTTGGGGGTCTCTTGTATGAGGCCTAAGACCCTAGCAAAACAGGTGCTTAATTAAGCTAATTAGCAGCTGATTAAATAACAACTGGTATATATATATATAAGGAGAAGTCTGAGTCTAGCTAGAAGCTTGAGCACCTGAGCTCTGTGAAGATCAGAAGCCCAGCTCTGCTCCTCAGAATTCTCTCTGGTTTGCCTTCAATCCTGGAGGACTGAGCACCTGAGCCTTGTGAAGATCAGCAGCCCAGCTCTGTTCTTACAGGACTCTGTCTCTTTTGCCTTCCATCTCAGTTCAAGAGCTCCAGAGTTCCAGGATGCAGCCTCCTGAGCCTGAGTCCCAGCTGCTGCTGAAGTCCTCCTGCTACAGCATCAGTGGTGAGGTAGTTACCATCAAGGGGGTTTTGGTTCTGGTATTGTGTGTCTGTGTGTGTATGTATATATATGCACACACTTCATTTTCTTGTTGGTTTTTTTCATTAAAAGTAGTTTAAGTTTCATTTCTAATTCGCAAGTTTCTCTCTTTCTCTGTTAATTTCTTCTTTTCTTCCCTGGACTGTGGGGGAAAGGGGGATAATGGAGAATCTGTCCCTGGGTTGGTGTCTAACTGGCCCAGCCGTAACTCTTAACACAATGAGAAAACTTAAATGGTTTGGAAACTTATTAATGAGGTTATCACTGCATGTTTTATTTGATGCATGATCCATCGGCCAATCAGTTACTGATTATTGACTCTGAAGTCTTACAAAATGTGCACTGGTAGGATAGTTACACAAAAATAAGCTGAATATTGACTCTTTGACTTTCTAAAATAGTCACTGCTCATGTCATGAATCTCTGTTATTTGGGCTGCTGAAAATCTACAGGAAGTATCCTTTTAACTCTTGGTGGTCCACATGTATGTTCCTTTGCAAGACACTGGGAAGAGATTAGGGTTTTCAGTACTGTATGAAAGGAGTGTGAGTTGAGCATGAAACTGGAACTTTATGACTGATGTCTCCCTGGGACCTTTTCTGTTTTCCTTCTTGATTGGTAAGTATGTAGCCAGCTAGCAATGCTTCTAGTGTGTGGAAAGAGGAGCCTTGCACAGGAGCACATGCCAGCTTTCATTAAGTAAGGCAACAGCTCCCCAGGTACAGGAACTCATCACAAACTGGGAGCCAGGAGGAGATGCCTCTTGCAGAGAAAAATGCTATTAATCAGCAGTTCTCTGGGCAGCCTACTTTGCTGTGCCCAGTTTGGAAAACTTCTAACTCTTGTCTCACACAGAGACAGTCAGATAACAATTCTTTCTAAGTTCCTGCAAATGTTTCTCTCCTCCTTAAAATGTAGTAGTCCCAGAAAGTTTAAAACTTGGTTTTGGAGGTTTTCTGTTTGTCTGGCTTTTTTAACATAGCTGTGTTGGATGGTGTTTTATTTTGTATGGGTTGAATAAAGCTGTGGCTTGTGAGAGTTAAAGCTACAGGCATTTGAAGTCCCAATCTAAATTTTAAAGTCCTGCTGTGCTCTCAAGTAAAGGCTGATGTTTGGTTGCAAATGATTGTTTCCCTTCCATGTGTAGCCTAAAAACACATGGAATGTGTACATTCATTCTGTTTTGAGGTTCTTTGGAAAACTCAAGGTCCTTGCATTGCATGTCCTGAGCTAGCTTTAACAAGCCATCATATGGCATGATACTATGCAAAGATCTTAATTGGGCTCCCAGAAACCAAGCAGATATGACAGGCATTCTGACTCATAAATGTTTCTTCTTCATAGGATTTGTTATTCTGGTCACTGTGCTATGCTGCTTGGATTGCACTGTCTGTGGTGGTCAGTGCAAACACAGCTATGAGTGCACCATTCTATGTTGCATGCTATGTGTGATCTTTTTGCAGTTAGTGGCAAAAGGAAATAATGCAGAATAACTGCCCTGAGCATTCAAATATTGCTTTCAACACTTCAGAAAACACAGAAGATTGTGTAATTATTCATGGGGGGTTTTGTTAAGTATTTTCATGTTGAAGTATTGTCTCCAAAGTGCCGATTGTGAGAATAATTTCAGTAAATTCCAAACAGGAAAGAAAGATACACTACACCTTAAACTATCTTAGATAGAGTGAATGACAGAGTAGCTCAAGCAGCTGCATTCAAAGAAGGAAAGACAAATGGAATCTCACTGAGTGGCAAACTTAGATGTACACCAAGAGGAGATACAGAAAAATGTGAATACACGCTATAAATCATAGACTTTTTTCGATAGCATTATTCCAATAACTACAACAAGATTACTTTTTAATACCTTGGTCTTCAACTAGGCCAGTACTGTGTAAAATCAAGAGAATGACTGACAGATGCACATATCTTCCAGAAAAGACAGAGTCCCTTTTTAATAATGCACTTTTATCTAAATTACAAATCGTGTCATGGTCTTTACCCAGAGAAAACCTGTATCACAGGCCTCTCTGAAAATACCCTGTAGCTCAATACCTACGATGCCAAAACTGCTGCTCAGCTACAAGGCTTCCCCTTTTTTGTTGTGTGTGTGTGCAATTTCCTCATCATTTTTCCCTCCGCCAGTTTAACTTCTTGGACACCAGGTTCCAGATCCAATAGCCCCAATGGACAAATATAGTGAAGTGATGCTATTGCTGCAGGCATGGAAGTCATAGGAGCTTCTCACAAGAATTATTTCTCTTCTCTGGGATCACTTTAGGCTTTACATATGCTTTTTAGGGGAAGTATATGCAGACAAAAGAAAGGTTAACCTGATACATTGTTCAGGTTAGGGCAGTCACAACCTCTGTGCTTGGTAAAGAGCAGGAATTCTTTGATATCATCCTTAAAATGCTACCTGAGATCTTCAGTATGGAGAAGGAAGACATGCAAAGGCAGTCCTTCCTGCAAGCCTGCTGCCCCATTTGAGAACAACAGGAGTATGGAAAAACATTTCCTTGTGTACTCTTGCTGGCAAGATGGAAATCTGCCAGTTACGACATGCTACAGAAAATTAAACAAGGATGTAGGATTTGTTCTTGGCATGTGACTACTAGAAGGAGGCATGGCAGTCAAAATAGCTGACAATAAGGCAGGTAATCAATGAGCAATTTTACATACCTCAAGTATTAAAAAAGCTTGTGAATGCCTTAAAACATGAGTGATTTTTTTTTAAAAAAATGTTTTTTTAGGTGGGGTTTTGTTATATTTTCCTATTAACTTTGTGTTGCTAGTTTGTATGATGGTCTATTTTATTCTTGTTCCCCACAATGTCTAGACTGGAAATTTAAAGATAAGATAGAATGCATGAATATATCAGCTGATGATTTTGGCACTGAGTACTGTGGGAATGGGGAACCAGTCACCCTCTGTCAGAGTACTACTTGGAGGAATAGAAAGCAAACTAACCAAGCAACCAGCCATAAAGAACAGGGCTAACAGAACTCCATGAGACAACCAAAATGTTAAGAAAGGTAGCCTTGACTGAGATCCCTCAGCTTAGATGCCTGAAACCCTTTGCTGATTTAATGAAGGTGCTGCCCAGCAGTAAAAGGAGAATGGTAGATTTTTATCTAACAATTGTTTGGAATAGCATGTCACTAACAAAATCTTTCCTATGGCTCTCAGCCAGTCCCTTTTTCCCCACTCTACTTGTGATTTATAAAAGTATGTTGTCAGTTCCCTTTCTAAAGATGGGGGTTGTTATGCTGAGCAGAAGCATGTTTTCTGCAATGGCAAACTTTGATTCAATTTTTGCTGTATTTCCCAGATTAAATTCTCTATTTTCTGTCCTTAGTTGAGGACTACAGTAGTATGTGACTTCTCCAACTGGACTAGTTTATTCAGCAATATTTAACTCCCTTTATATGTGTCTGCAAGAGAATATTATGTGCTATACAACTACCTACAAGTGCTTAAAGACATTTTAAAAACAAGAGAAGTATTAAATATGTCAAAAGGATTGTTTGTTCTCCTGAGGATTTCTGCAGTGTTCCTGTTTCTGTAAAATACAGTCTCAAAGAAACAAGAGGAAGAAAAAAAAGTAAGAAAAAGCCACCCTGGAAATTTAGTGCCATTGCCTGACTTGTAGAGGGGGGAAAAAAAAGATATAGTGAGGTATTCTATTCCCCCAGCCAGAACATGTTTCTGAGATGTTTCTAGTGGGTAATAGTTTGTTAGTGGGATGATATATGTTACCTTGTAGAGGCAACAGTGTACTGTCATTTCTGCAGTTTGTCCAAAGAATTTTTGCCAACCATACTATTATTCTGAACAGCACAGCTACCCATTCTGCTCTGACAGGGCAGGATATGCTGATATAAATCACACTGTGGTTACTGAGCTCTGATGAATCTCATAAAATGAGAGGATAGTCTGCTGTAATTAAATTGTGGAGCAATCCCTATAGAAAAACATAACTCCCTTAAGGTATGATATGTTTTTAATAAAAAGGAGAGTTCTCGATGCAATGTATTCCATCCCAGCTGCCTGGCAGTGCAGGATGTTAAATCAAACCCTTGTAATAATAAAATTTGAATTCTGAGATACTTGATTTCTTTTTGATGAGGAACTAATTGTGCCATATCGCTGACATGCTGAAGAAATGATCAAGATCCAACATCAGCAAGCACTTCTTGAAGTTGTACATTTTCAACTATGAGAGGAGGACTTGTTTGTGATCTGTCAATTATGCTAGGTAGTGATTTTCAAAATTATAATCAAAAGTAGTCCATTAATGTAGCAATTGGAAATATCTTTTCAGTTCTGATTGTTTTACTTAATTGTTTGACTTAATTTTTAATTTTAATATATAGTGTATGGAATTACTGACGATGCTTTAGTTCTTCTAAAGCAACTCAGCTAGTTAAAATGTAAAAACTCTACAAAGCAACCTAGACAATATCTATCACCATCAAAGGCCTTTGTTTTGTGAAAATGAAGCCTCCCAGTGAAATTCTGCTAGCAATTGTCTATGTGGACTCTTTAATTGTCTCCTTTGGAGGCTCTTCACTTCTAACAATGAACACTGCTCTACCACTTGGAAATATGCATGTGCGCTTGTGCCTGTGCTCATACACACAAGAAAGCCTCACATAAGGAAGGAGCTGGTCTTAACCACCTGGAAACAACATGATATTACACACTCAAACTTGGCCCTCCTTTCTTGCATAAAGGTCAAAATAATTGTCAAAACATTTGCAGTTAGGAACGAATTTTTATTTTGGCAGTTTGGTTGATCCCCCCCACCCTCCCCAGCAAGGCTGAGTAAAAGACTGATACACCCTTATCTAACTTTTCTGAAATGTAAGCTATATCAGGATGCTTCACTCTGGCTTTGTATGAGGATATGTTTAAGAGACAGTACTGACTCATCAGTTTTTCAGTTGGCTGACCAGACTGCCAATTTATTATAAAATTGGAAACCTGAAGGCAGCATGGGGCTACTTATTTCCAGCTTGACTAGATATTTTCTCTGCCTTTGTTGTGGATTATACTTCCTGAGTGTTTTCAGTTGGAATGAGAGAGAGAGGGCAATCAGGAAGAAAGAAAACTCCATATTCTTCTCTTTAACATATCTCTATGATCCCTCTGCTACTATTGTGTCTGAGTAATTCACATTCTCCTCTAGAGCTACTTTCACAAAACTTGAGTAGTGTGGAAGATCCCTGTTACCTGCCTTTTACTGATGGGAGCTGAGAACCAGGCTACATCTGTGTGCATATCGACAGATTTTTACTAAGGTTAACCTTTTATCCAGAAGTGTTGTGATCAGAGCACATGAATGGGAAGTTCAGTCTGAAGAGGCTGAATTTTCAACATCTAGTTCCTCTGGGAGTGCCACAAAGACACCACCACTGTTGTGTAGCAGGAATGAGACAGGAGCATGGACTTTGTCCTCCCGGGGGAGGTAGAACAGAGTGCACCACAGAGTGAAAGATTTAGGATGCTAGGAAAAGATATTAAGAAAATGGTATGCTGATGTTATGATCCAGCAAGGGTCCGTCTCCCTCAGAAGTGTGTTCAAGGCTGTGATCTGTGCTTAAGGGACTGAACCAGAATTTTTCAATTGGAACACCGTTAAATGAAATGTATAAGCTGATCAGATCACAGTGCTGAGAAGTGGTCATAGTTCTGCATAAATCTCTTTTGAATTAGGTAAAAATAGGCTGACTAGAATCAAAACTGAGTCAGAGTGCATTATGAAGTACTGCCTGCCACTTCGTGTCCTGTTAGCCTTCCTTGAGGCAAGGATTGAAGAAGTGAGTGCTTTTACTTCATTGGTGCTGTTGGTTTGTTTCTGTGGTTTTACACTGGAATCCATATAGTCCTAATGACAGAGCTGTAGTGCCCTTCAGTGAAGATCAAAACTGCCTCAAACAGCAAAAGGTCAAATCAAGTTAGATACTGAACCAAATGCAGTGGAATTCAACAAAATTGTTTCCGAGCAATGATTTGTGAATATTCATCCCTGCTTTGCCCTTTCTTTCTCTGATTTTCCAGTTGACTATAAGGACTGTATGCCACTGAGTGATGGCAGTGTTTATGCACTAGTATCCTAGGGATATTGTTCCATCAGGACTCAAAATCTAAGGAAGCATTTTTAGGGGGTGAATAAATGGGTGGGAGAGCAGCAAGGAAAATTAGTGGTGTTGATGACTTGATAAACATCATTGTTTTCACTGACTTTACAACATGCCCAGAACCACAGAATATGTCTGTTACCAAGGTGCTGTCTCTCAGCTTAGATAAAAAGCTGTATTTCAATAAAGAAATATTGAGCTCAGTCTTACCTTACTTTTCAAAACAGGTATAGGCCAACCACAGTAATCTGCCAATGTGATGAGTTGCTTTCAGTCTGGTCATATAATGTTTCATTGCATAGGGATCTAAAGTAGCAGACATAGCAGTATGAGTTCATAAACCTTGAGGATTAAATCCCTATTGACACAAATCTCTGAGGCTACAGAATTCTTTACTCTTTTCATATATTGTTGTGCAGTGATCCTCTGTGCAGCTAAATCACTTGCAAAAATCATTGCAGCCATGTGTACATTTTAATAAGTGAAATGATAGTTGCTTGTGATTTGTTAAATGGTTTGACATCCTTTTGAATTAAAGATGTTATAGAAATGTAAGATAATGATGTGGTTTTAGGTTACCAAATATCTCCAGCATGTGTCTGAATATTGAGATACTCAGGGCCTAAAAATGCTGCGATTGCAACTTCTTTTGCTCCAGTTTGTTTAACCAAAGCTTGTTTAACATTAAATATTTAGCAAATTTCTTTCTTCAGATCAGCATACTTATTAATAACTTAAAATGTAAACTATCATACATTAAACATGCAAATAAGAATTTTTACTCAAATCAGACCCTCAATCTCCTACACATATTTATGACAAATAGCACCTTCTGCAGTGAGTCACAGCACTGTTTCTGTCAATATTACTCCCTGAGCAACAAGCGAGGCAGTGCAAGGTGGCAGGACCTGGCTGTGTCTTTTGCCAGTGCTGACTGCCTGTTACAACACACCTTTAAACTTTTGCCTTCTGTTTTTCTGTTACTATGCCCTGGCAAATACATTCTATTTAGCTCACTTTATGATGCCTTTACATGGGGATGGTAATCCAACTTTTATAATGTGGGGGTTTTGGCAGCTCGGTCTGTGCCATATTTACCAAATCATTGCCACAAAACAGCTTGTCCATTTTGGGAATACTGGGACTTGAGGACCAGCCAGACTGGTTCAAGTGATAGTTTTATGAGAGGAAGTGAAACTGGAATACACAGATGTCAGGGTGAACAGGATCTGTTTCGTGATGCTGCCATACTCAATATAGGTGCATAAGCCAAGCTTACATTGTATCTTAGTCATTAGCACAGTAAGAGACCCTAGAGCATTCATAGTTCGAGGATAACAACCTCATGTGGAACTTGTAAAGGTTACAGCAAAACATAAGCAAAAAAAACCCTACACAGAATTTTTTCTGAGTGAAGTATTTGTAATAGTTTTTTGAGAAGGGTTCCCAAGGGAATTATGAAGGACTAGTGAAGACTATAAGAACTATTGAACCCTTGAGGGGGAGGCTGATGAAAATAGGAATATATGCTGAATGGTGTTGATTTTGAAAAAAAAGTTACTATTTTGTATTAACAAACTAGATCCTGGAAATAGTAAGTAATCCTATCCAAGTTTAAATACTTAAGTAATTAGTATTTTTAGGGAAAAAGGGAAGTTCTAAGAAATATTTGATACAGTTTTCCAATTCAACTTCTTTTGGCAAAGCAGGAAACTGAGGCAATGCATTGCCCAGCCCTGAAATGGGCAAGCTCCTGTAGTCCAATTGAAAGCATTTGTTATTTATCTTAATAAGCTCTATCATAATGATGAGTTCTCAGATCACATCACATCAGGATTTAACAGACGTGCTGCTCCTCTGTCAGAAGAGAAGCACAGCTTCTCTGCTTGTGTGTGCTGCCAGAATGTCAATGGTTAGCACACAGCAATTTCTTATGTTACAAGGTTTAAAAAAAAAGTCATTTAACGCATTTGCTTTTTGAATTAAGATGAAACAATTATTTTTAAGGCTTTTAAAACAGAAATTACCTTAAAAGACTTGAATCGTGTGTTTGTATTTCATTCTGAAAATGACATGCTTTTAGTATTGTTTTTGTTGAGGCTCTGCTATTTGATAAAATCCTGATTTGCAGAAAAGAATTTCAACAGCTTTAGCCAATGCTGCATCATACCTACTATTTCCAATTATGTTTGAGCTTGTAGGGCCAAGCTGTAAGACTGTGAGACAGTGGGAATTCATATAAAGAAGCATTAGCATTACCAAGATGTGACTTGTACTAGATTCTAACCCAGATTTTAATTCAGATGTATTTTCTGGGAACTGGTAGTCTTTTGATTCTGGCATGATATTGATAAATAGCAGTCTTTAAATTCTGAAAATACTACAGTCTGTAATATTGTGGCTTAGTTTATATCTGAGTTCTTTATTTTAAGCATATATAGGTCTTATCTGGTTACCCTCTTTTCCCCAGGTTTTATACCAGTGATATTTATTAAAACAGAAAGGATCTGAACATTGCCTTTCAGTTTTCAGAGCATTTGCCTAAATGGCTTTCACACTGCAGGCTGCCTTTTCTTTTAAGCTATTTGTATTGCATCAGAGTATAAAAGCTGTTTAGTGTACTACAGCCATGTGAAAACTACTATTTTCCTTAATTCTTTATTTTCCTTTCATCCTAACTGATTACCACCTCAGTCAGAATTAATCAGCACTGCTCTGTGCACTGGACTGTGTGACCTAAATTTTATGACCTTGTATCCAAAATCTAACTCTCTGGTACAAACTCATATTTCTCTCTTGATCTTTTAAAGACATTTTGTTTATTAGCATGACAGAAAAGCATGAGGAAGCAAAGTGAAACAATATGCAGTTTTGCATTGCACAAAAATTCCTTGCTGCAGTGCTCTCAACTAACCTATTAAAGTTGTATTTTCTCTCCATATCCTTGTTTTCTTTTTTGCAAACAAATAATCTATCAGTGCTAAGGAGTTACTTATTTTGTCCATCTTTGGTTATTTGTGTTAGTCACCAGCCTTCAATTTGTCCATTTTTCTGGGGCTGCTTAGGTAACCACAGTGCTTTCAAAGCCTTTCCAGTGTGTTAAAAATCCTCAGCAACTGTTTCCATTGCAACACTATCTTTATTTAGAAGTTTAACATTAACAAGAAAATGCATACAATAAGAAAATAAATCTAAATCTCAGCTTGTGTTTGTGAATAGCTTTTTCTTCTCTACAGGAGTTCTACAAGAATTTAGATTATTTTAATAAATGTAAAGCTAAGGACCTCTCCCAGGCATTTGTATATCCATTCTTAGGCACAGTAAAGTATTTGTATGTAGATGTCAACACAATTTTATTTGATCATGTCACTTTCTAACAGACACACAAATTCTTATGGGTCACTTACAAAGTTGTGTAACAAATTTCGCTCCAGAAATAGCTAGTATCACCAGCTGAAGCAGTTTAGATACAGATTTAAGGTGCTCTTTATGATTTAAACTGCAACTAATGATGAAAAACAGATTTTGTACTCAACGCAGATGTCATAACTTCTTCAAAAACACTGAACTAGGAAAGAAGTGCTACTTCCCAGTCCTGTGTTCATCTCTGTTATTTGACCCTGGAGTGTAACACCTAAGCTGAATCCAAGTTGTGTTCCTGCTCAATATGCCACAGTTAACAGGAACCAAACACAGGTGAAGCTTTTGCTCTCATTCACAAGACCACTCATTATGTGGTACATAATACACTGAATATTAACTAAGTAGCTAGAGAAATTATCAGTATTAGAGTTGAGGGAAGGGAGGGGAACACACTGATGGTGAAAAAGTCTGATGTTTAACATATTTCCATGTTTTATCTTACAAAGAATGAGTCTCTGTACAAGATAATATTGTCCTTTTCTAGTCAGCACAAGAGAAGAACAATTTTCTGGAGTCACAAAGTTAGAAAATCCTAAAGCACAAACTCTTTTTTTCTTTGTTTACTGCCATTAAAATATGTATAGTTTTGCTAACTTCAGAGAAAGTGTTCTCAGTTTATTCAAGACATGATAATGTGCTTGATTAGGTATTTAATCTCCTGTTACATTCATTGACTCTTGCTTATTTAAGCAGGGTTGACTTGTGTGAATGCTGAACTGGATACCCTTGTTGTGTATTTCTTTTCCAACTGGCTGAAATGTCCAGAATTCCAAGTTTCCTGCTTTCTCTCATAGATCACAAAAACTCCTACCATGTTCTCTGTCAAAAGTGGCCTGGGAGGACCCAGTTCCCACCATCTCTCTTTTCTAGAAGTCACCCTAAAGTATCTTGCCAACAGTAGCATACCAGCAACAAGTATATAAACCCACAGTGGTCAAATGCAAAAACTGCTTTAGCTGAAACATGTTGAGATCATAATTCAAAGATCAACAGCATCATTTCATCCTCAAAATTGCCAATATCTTAGTTTTGAAACAATTACATAGAAAAACATTCATAGTACAAATAATAATGAGACAACATGCAAGGTTTGCTATGGCAACGAGTTCTAAAGCCAGCAATACAGTAATGATGCCTCTGAAGAGAAAAATGTGGAATTGCTATGGGAAGCAGTTTGGAGGCATCGAGTGAATGATAGAGAGCAGCCCTGCAGAAAAGGACTTGGGGTGCTGGTGGATGAGAAGCTGGCCATGAGCAAACAGTGCACGCTGGCAGCCCAGAAGGCCAATGGCATCCTGGACTGCATCAAAAGAAGCGTGGCCAGCAGAGCCAGAGAGGTGATTCTGCCACTTTGCTCTGCTGAGACCTCATCTGGAATACTGTGTCCAGTTCTGGAGCCCACAATACAGAAAGGACATGGAGCTGATGGAGCAGGTCCAGAGGAGGCCATGAGAATGATCAGGGGCTGGAACACCTCTGCTATGAGGACAGGCTGAGGGAGCTGGGATTGTTCAGCCTGGAGAAGAGAAGGCTTCAGAGGGACCTAACAGTGACTTTCCAGTACTTAAAAGAAAGCTGAAGACAACCTATTTACAAAGGCATGGAGTGAAAGGACAAGGGGCAATGGTTTTAAATTGGATATGAGTTGATTTAGACTTGATACTAGGAAAAAGTTCCTTACCACACAGGTGGTGAAACACTGGAACAGGTTGCCCAGGGAGGTGGTTGAGTTCCCATCCCTGGAGGCATTCGAGGTGAAGCTTTCCAGGGCTCTGGGCAAGCTGATCTAGTTGGGGATGTCCCTGCCCACTGCAGGGGGGTTGGACTAGATGACCTCCAGAGGTCCCTTCCAACCCAAATGATTCTGTGAATCCCTAAGTAAAATGATAGTGTAAATCCGTATAGGCAGCTCTTCTAACATTGGTGTGAGGTAAACTGAAATAATGGTGTAGCCACATTACAGAACCTACTGCTGGGTTTGGTTAGATTTGCATTGCTACTGTCCTCCATTTCAGGAAATAATTTTGGCTCTAGACAAAACAGTGCAGAATGGCTTATGTTTGCATTATTTAAGGGTGTCTCAGCATTGCATAGCACTTGATCTAGACTTTTCCTGGGCCTCACCATTGCACCTTAAGCAAGGTTGTTTAAATGTGTGTTGTTTCTTGCCTAATTCAAAATGTCTGAAATAATGTTAAAGCAGTCTATAAACGAAGTACTTTGGTTCTAGTGCAAGAATCAAGCATCTGCATTGCACACTCGGTTACACAGCAGGAAAGCGTGTAGAGATATTTTAGGATGCAGAAGATGCAGCAGTAGTATTGGAGTACAACATGAGGTCAGGAGAACCAAAGCACCACAGTGTTATACACAGCAATAGAGACAATTGTCCCTGGAGTAAAGTATTTTGAGCAATTCAGTGTTGGTCTGTTGGAAACTGGTTAGTTGATTTCAAAAAAGAATCTAGAATTGACTTAACTTTTATTATTATTATTATTATTATAGAATTTGGTTAAGCAGGGTACCAGAATATCAGGCTGAATGGTGAAGTTGATAACAAAGAAGAAAAACTTTGTTTGTTTCCTTCTCTGTTCAGTGGTTGAAAGAGAAAGCATTTGAATTCTTATATATAAAATTCAGTCCACGTTACATTCCTCAGAGGAATAATTTGCAAAGGTTTTTATAAGCCTGTGCAGAAATCAAAGGCCAAAGTACACCAGAAGCCTCTGATGTATCTTTTATAACCTCTAGGGCCACAGCATCTTGACTGACAACAACAAAATATTTCAAAAATGACTGACAACAGATCAAGACTCTGCGTTGCAAAAGAGATAGTTGAATGAGTTGGGTCATTCTGGTAGTTGAATGATCATAATATTGTTCATGGATTGACTAGTGCTGCATTTCAGTAAGGGTTGGAAAATATTGTCAGAACCCATCTACTACCACAGATAATGTGGTTAACAGGTTGACTGTAATGAAAAGAGCAGACCTGTACTCTCCTATTACATACTTCACATACTCTCAGTTCAGTCACTGAAAAGTGCCTATATGTGCATCATTTTTCCAAAGCATCCTCACGGCACGTATTGTGCTGGAAAAAAACCAGCTCCTGCTGTCTGTTTCTTGATGTAAATTAATAACAGATATTCCAACAGAGTTATCTAGACAGAGCAACAATTAGCTATTAATGCCACATTATTGTCCAAATAGGTGTGGAGAAATGGATTAGACCTCGTGACTTCTTTGAAGGTGATTTGACAGGAGTGAAATTGTCATGAGGGTCCCACAGCCCATGCAAACTCTCACTAGAGTTCTTTGTGACAGACACACAGTTTCAGTGATCCAACCACATTATGAAATGACATGTATATATCACTGAAAATTATCAAGCCTGGATTGGCAGCTCACTGTTAACAACAGTGAAAAATTCAGTGCCTAAACATCTAGATTTAGCCACCGGACCAGATATTGTGAGATTTATTGTCTTATTTCTTTGGACACACACATATAAACACACATGGAGTGATGACGAGGAGAAAAAGATGTTCATTTTTTGTAGGAAGCTGTGTATTAGATTCCAGATGTGTGATCTGTTCCCATGAGGAAGACCAGAAAATTTAGATTTATGATAGATCCTGTAATTCTAGGTCTATAATATTGTATGGGCAGAGAGGGACACATGTAGGGGGTAACAGCATTTCTGATAAACCTTTAGAAGAAATCCTTGCAATTTAGCCTCTTTCTGGGAAGTCCTCAAGTACAAGGACTCCAAAATGTGTGCTTGAGAAGATATTAGTGGTTGTTCTGGTACAAATTGAGAGGGTATTAAATACATTCATGTATGAGAGATTACTAGCTGAAAACTGAAGACCATAGAATGTGATTCCCCCATGTGGCTGAAGCTTTGTAAAACCAGGTATTCCTTACTGTCAGCACTAGCAAAAGAATACCCTGTATGTTCCGGCAATCTCAAGTAGTTAGTGAAGGAATCTGCTTAGCTGCTGATATTATCAGTATTCAGAAGTCTGCCCCTCTGGGGAGAATGTCAATCAACCCATTATCATCAAAAAACAGGAGTGAAAAGTTTGAAATGTGGATTCTGCTACCCTGAATTAACAGAGTCTTTGACATGCTCTAAAAACAATTAAGATTTCATTTTGAAACTCTTGCAAGCCAAGCGTCAAGGTACGTACCTTAAACAAAGTATTATGATACATATAATACTGTTGGGGATGCTTTTCCATTCCTGTTTACTAATTATCTTAAATAAGCTGCAAAATTCACAATAATTTAGGAAGACAGTTTTTAAAATGGGCTATCTGAAGCATGGTGAAGAGATGTGACAGTTGACAGAAAACCTTATGAAGAAAAGGAAAAGGCTGATGATTACCAAAAGGAAGAAATATGAATATGTGTTACATCCAAGTGTATGCACATGCTTCATGAAAGCATTGCTTGACAAACTTTCAAGAGGAGCTATAAAACTTCAAGGTTAAGATACTTTCAAATGCAATAGCTGAGATAAAACAGAAAATTATAATGTTAAATATACAAAAGCATTCATATTTCTAGAATACATTACTCACTCATGGTAAGCAACCCACTTTAGATTTCATGATTACTTGAAAAACACTTTGTGGCTTACACTCTGCAGACATAGCACTTAAGATACACTGTCATTCATGTATTGTAGGAAACAAGCTAAGAATTGCATAAAAATCTTACATCTATTGCATATAAAATCAGCAAGGAAGCTTACCAGTAAAGATTACATTATAATGTCAAAGGGAGCTATGTTCAAGGATCCTTTGTGGTTTTTTTTCAGATTTGCAAAATAGACCTATGATGGTCATTGGCCTTAATCTTTCAATAACTCACTTCTTAAGGGACAGAAATAGTGTTAAACAAGTCAGAAGGAGTGAAAGTTGTATGAGCACAGCCTTTCCAATTTTGAGACACAGAAGGTCATGTGTATTTTGCTAGGTTAATACCCTTCATCAGGGACAGGAGGCATTACAAACGCTTTTAATATCCCCAGAGTACTTGTTAAAACAGCGGATAATCAAAAGTAGAGAGAAAATTCCTATTTATATCTTTCTCCACATGAAGGAACACTTAGAGAAATAAAAGTAATAAGAATGAAATAGCAAAAAATAGGTCTATTTTCCAGTGGCAATGATTGTAATTGTGTTTAGTGACTTAAACACACTAAATGAATGTTTCATAAAAGTGATGATCCCCTTTAAGAGTATATCTAGATAATTACCTGTGCAAGAGGAGAGAGTAGGAGGAAAAAAAAAAAATCTTATTTTCTACAATCAATGTTTAGGCATAACTATGTGTCCTAGTTTGAGTCAAAATAAGGTATTCCATGCCATATACATCACATTCAGTCCTTGAGGCTTTGATATCGAGCATGGGCCTTGGGGTCTCTTGAATGAAGCCTAAGACAAGCAAACAGGTGCTTAATTGAACTAATTAGCAGCTAATTAACAACTAGTGTGCATGTGTGTGTGTATATAAGGAGCGGTCTGGGTCTCTATATGGCCAGAATGTTAAGCAATTGAGTCCAGCTCTCTTCCTTCTGGACTCTACCTTTTCTGCCTTCCATCTCAACTCAAGAGTTCCCAAGTTCCAGGAGCCAGCTTCCTGAGCCTGAGTCCCAGCTGCTGCTGAACTCCTCCTGCTGCAGCATCAGTGGTGAAGTAGTTACCATCAAATGGGGTTTGGTTCTGGCCTTTTTCTTGTGTGTGTGTGTGTATATGCTGTTCACTTTCTTGTTGTTATTTTGATTACAGTAGTTTTAAGTTTCATTTCTAATTTGCAAGTCTCTCTCTGTTAATTTCCCCTTTTCCTCCCTGGAGTGGGATAATAGAGAACGTCTGTACCTGGGTTGATGGTTGACCGAGCCCTAACTGCTGACACTATGCAGTGATGGAGGAAGAAGTAGTGTCATAGGGAGAGCAACTGGTCACCTATTCTTAGCATTTGCTTTACAGGCTTAAAGCAGTAAAGGTTGAACAATCTGTTTTTATAAAAGTGAGTTGAATTCTCCATGGGCCTTCTGGTTAACATTAATACATGCTTTTTTGTTGATGTTCTTGTGTTTAGTTTTGTTTGTGGGTTTGATTTTTTTTTTTTCCATCCTGAAAAATTACAGCCTTTTCAACAGGCAACCACATATAATTATCTAGATCCATTTTACCAGCAGAAGTATTTTTTTATGTTCTCATTTCCAAGTAGTCACCTGTAGGGTTATGTCAACTATTTCTTACTGATGGAAAGCACAGCGTGTCATTCTTTCCTTTCTGTCTTCTGGATTCTAGCAACAAACTTCCTTCACATTTCAGTAGTAACTTATGATTAATATTGGGCTGCTTGGTAAGAGTATCTTGATAGATTTGGAGCTTTCCAGAAGTAATTTATTAGTCCAGTCTGAAGACTGATAAGAAAGTCTAACTTCAGTTTCTGCTCATAAGAGGCGCTGTAATGGTCCATGACTCTGAAAATCTTTTCTGTACAGAACTGGCACGTCCATTTTCAGTCTGGCGCTTTCTTGTCTTCAGCAGTGAGAGGTTTTCTCAGTGAAGCATATAAATTAGTCTGCTTTTTTTACTGCATATCCCATCTCTTACTACTTTGTTATTCATAAAATTATAACCATTCACTAGTATTTTTAAGACCACAGTCTGTTTGAATAATTCTTTACGTTTGCATTATGTGTTGGTTTTAACCCAAGAGTGGCAAAATGTGTGCTACTGTTCCCTACATTTCTACTGGTTTGCTAACAAGTGCCCACAGTCACAGTAGGTTAAGTATGACTTTTTTTTTTAAATTTTTTTTCATTCTTTTCTTTCCTTGATCTTGGTTACTGTTCTTTCCTTCTTCTTTTGTTGGAATTACTTTTATTTCTTTTTGCCTTTTTCTTCCCTGTCCTCTTCCAGCTTCTCACCCTAAATATCCTATGAGGCAAATTCCTTTTCTCCTCTGTTAGCTCTTCTTTAGTATTACCTTGCTAGCAGTCTTTCACAGTTCTTTTCAGTAATGTGCCCTCTGTGTCTTGGATCAGAGATAATCTGTGAAACATACTCGATATCTCCTCCAACATTTCTTCAATATAGTTGAGTATCAGCTACACAAAATCCTGGAGGAAGTGTTTTCCACAACAGGGAGTAGTTGTTTGGGCCTTAAAGCTATTTTCACTTATTGCAATCTGAAGCCAATTATCATGTGTCAAACCATTTCAATGTACCTCTGTTTTGGCTTGGGAATGACATCCTCCTTCAGTTTTGAACTACTGCTCCTCTTTCCAGTGCTGAGGCTGTACAGGCTGCATATGTTTCGCATAGTTTTGTATTAAGGTGGCTAACTTGAGACAGACAGGGTTCTTCGGTATGGATCTTTCATTAAAAACATGAGTGCTGCCGCAAACTGCACTAGTTGTGAAAAGACAGGACTTTGGATAGTGGAAGTGCATGCAGTCATTCAGCAGGACCCAGTACTGTGCACTTGCAGGCCAGAAGGTCAACCATATCCTGGGCTGCATCAAAAGAAGCATGACCAGCAGGTTGAGGGAGGTGATTCTTTCCTGCTACTCCACTCTCAAGAGACCTGTCCTGGACTTCTGTGTCCAGATCTGGGGTCTCCAACACAAGAAGGACATGGGCCTGTTGGAGTGAATCCAGAGAAGGGCCACAAAGATGACCACAGGGCTGGAATGACTCTCCTTTGGAGACAGACTGAGACAGTTGAGGTTATTCAGCCTGGAGAAGAATAGGCTCCAGGGAGACCTTATTGCAACCTTCCAGGGCCTAAAGGTAGCCTTCAATTAAGCTGGAGAGGGACTTTTACAAGTGCATGTAGTAATATGACAAGGAGAAATGGCTTTAAACTAAAAGAGGGTAGATTTAGATTAGATATAAGAAAGAAACTCTTCACTACAAGGGTGGTAAGGCACTGGAACAGGCTGCCCAGTAAAGATGTGGATGCCCCATCCTTGGAAGTGTTAAAGGCAGGGTTGGATGGGGCTTTGAGCAACCTGATCTAGTGGAAGATATCTCTTCCTCATGTCAGGGGAGCTGGAACTAGAGAATCTTTCAGATCCCTAATAAACCAAACCATCTTATGAGTCTATGATTGATTTTGCAAGTTTGAAAATTATTGGGGTCTGTGTATTGCAGGCAAAGCTTTTCAGAGGTATTGAGCACTGAGCTAACTGAGCTCTCAGCTGCTGAGAGCTCTTTTCCATTCATTTGAAGCAGTGCTTAGTCAATACAGAGTGCCTTTGAAAATAGCATCTGTTCCACATTCACTACCTATTTCATAACTCCAGAATTTCTTTTGTCTATTTATATTTTCTAGTACATTGTAATATGTATTAACCTTTTTCAGTGCTTTACTTAAGACATTAACTCTTTATTAACATCTTTATCTGGTGATGGCTGGAGTCAGTTTCTCCATATCTGAGGTTTTTCTGGACTGATCAAGTTTATTTCACTACCAGTTTGGTGTTTCTTTTTGAGGTTTTCTCAGTTTTGTGTGGAGGACTTTAAGTATTAACATCTTGTTGCTACACTGTTTTATGATTTGATGATTTTTATTGAAGAGATATTTACAAAGACATAGGCTTTTGTAAGGTGTGTGTGAAAATTCAGATATCCTAGAATTTTAAATTGGGCAAATTATTTCCATATACAACTACATAATTTTTGCATGTACAAAGGCATAAAACTTTATTGTGGAGAGTTGAAGATAATGAGCTCTCACATTAGTGTCTTCATATAATATTGCAGCAAGTTCCTTTGATTTATTGCATTCTAATTGCATAGAAGGTCCATGAATTGATGTGTCATATGCTCAAAGTAATATAATTTAACTAGAACAATTATGTAACTAAGTAGAAATAGAACTTGATTTCTAGTCTATAATAACTTCTCGTAGCAGAAAAACTTCTTTTTTTATCTTATTTTTAGCAATAATGAAAGTTAAGGTGGTATCTTCACACTTGAGAAAGGGAAGGTAGGTAGGAGAAGAAAAAATGTAGGCAAGATGAAGCTTGAAACTAAACAAGACTATTTTTATCCAATGATTCTTTTGTCTATATAGATGGACAGATAATCAAAAACAAAAGAAAAAAGTCTCTTTTTACAATATTCTACTTCAAGCCCAAGATGGAACCAAATCCTAACCTTGTCCCTCCAAAATTCTCTGCTGTAACCTGAAAGGATAATTCACCTCATGTCATTTTAAATTAGGGCTATACTTGGGAGGTACTGACAGTTGCACTTACCAGTGCTGGAGAACCAAGTGTGTGGTGGTGTGAAAAATCTGTTGTGCAAAACTTTTTCCATGTTCTTTAAAACTGCAAGTGTTCATTGCATTTTGCATCTGAAAACAAAAGGCAACCAAAATCTTATACCCATGATAGAGTTTTACAAGATGCTTTGTCAAGTTTCACTAGCAATCAAGCTTGATCTTGATTGGTAAGTCTGCAGTTCATGTACTAACATTTAAAGGAAGTGAACAGCAGAGCTAAAATAGGAGACTGATGGACAGGAGTCCATAAGGTCCTTTACCTTACTGTGGCATTGACTTACTCTGACTTCTGTGATTACACCTCTAAGGCTTATTTCTCATTTGCAGTGTGCTGCTGTGTTGAGAGAAAACAGTTTTCAATTATTCACAGCTATGTTAAATACATCCTACAGCATCAATTGTAAGGCTGCTATTGTTACTTGTGTAGTTCTACATTCCCTGATACTGCTGCCAGGGGAGAAGGGGCCAAGCGTGATGCAGTCTGAAAGGCAACATCCTTGATTACATGTCTTAGGTTGCAAAGGAATGTATTTCTCACTCTACTTATGATGTCAAAAGCAAGGTTTCCTCCTCAGCAGTGAAACAGAGGAATCCCACCACCTGCAAATGCGAGAGTACAGTATCTTTCTCAATATCAGCAAAACGAACATGAGATGCCTTGTACCAGTACAAACACACTGAGCCAGTAGAGTAGGAAGAAAACAGTTAACTGACATGTACTGTCAGTAATAGGTGGCCTAGGCAGCACAATGAACAGTGCATTAATCAGTGTATTAATTGATTTATAAATACTTCCTGAGTAGCTTGATTATTGCTATCATACTGGACTGAGGAGGACAGTGGGAGTCTGAATAAACCTTAGTGACAGTGTAATTAAACATTTCTTTTGTTATACAGTCTGTGACATTCACTAAGAAAGTACAGCTATGATGCATTTTTCTCTGATGATAAATGAGTTGGATTAATTTCAGCAAACTTTGCAATACTCAGGGTTTTGTGAACTACAGCTTATCTAAAAATGAAGATAGTTTAGTGAAATGAAAAATGTAATGGTACAGGGGTCTGGAAGACAGAGAAGGGTGAAGAATCAGTTTAGCTGCAATAAAGTATGTAAGGAAACTTGGGCCGCTCACTACTACATCTGGCCTTAGAAGATAGTCTGCATGATGTGGGGCTTTGCAGATCCCTTCTCTGACAGGAACTTCAAGCTTCAGATAGTTGTGAGGAACTGAGTTCTGATTTTTGTGTTACTCAGCCATGCAGATAGATTAATGATACAGCTCTCCTCCCCTTCTGACTCCACTATTACTTACAGGACAAATGCTGCCCCACCATGCTCTGGGTAATTCCACTGGCAACGGGCAAAGGGAAAGTCAAGAGAAACACAGAGGCTGTGCATCCCTGGTCAGTTGTTCCTTGATGCTAGGCACAGATGATGTTCTGCTGATGCAGGACACTGTGAGAATGGAAATTGCACTCTTTGAGGGCCCCAAGGGAGGGTATGTATGAAACAGTTCATCTACATGTTTCTTCAAAAAGGGTTGTACCTAAACGTTTGAACTGACCCAGGCTTCCTCTCTTTCTCTACAGCACCGTTTACTCACCTTTCCTCTGCAGCTTCTTCCTCCCTCTGTCTTCAGTCTGCTTCTCTGCTAACAGTGTAATCAGATGGAGCTGTGACTCATTCCACATCTTGTACTGAAACTCAGAACAATATTTAATCCTTTGACATCCCCTTCACGTTGTTAATAGGCAGTGTTTCTTCTCCTTCTGCCCTCTCATTGCAGTGAAGGCAGAGAAGCATCTCTGGGGTCCATCAACACTTTGCTTAGTCAGTTGGTTGGGTGTTGCCTCCCTGTAGTCAGCAGGCATTAGCAGAGAATCAGGAGTGCAGGGAGCAAATCTACTGTGGCTTTGAAGTGGTACAAGGTTGCAGCTTGAAATACAATTTCTGCCCATTGCATAGAGAGGGTATCATTGAATCATTGCTGGGTGAGTGTCATGGGAAATTGGAAGAAAATTTATATACAGGCACCCTTATCCCCCACATACCATTTCAAACATTAAGGTGAAAGGGTTTCTCATTGCCTGAAGCAAAATGATGGAAAGAATCAGAGGCTGCACTGGAAACAGAATCATACTAATACTTATGTAAAAATCCCTCATTCCAAGATTTTTTGTTGCTTATCTTTTCAGTTAAATGTCTTACAGTAATTTCTAGCAGTTGAAGATAAGTGTGAACTCCATGGAAATCATGCTTTAGTGATTATGCTCTGTATTTGTTATGAGCCAGATGTATCACCTGTACCAGTGAGATTTCATTCTCATAGACATTGAAATAGTTTTCCCTCACATACAAAAGCTTGAGAGCAGCTTAGTGGTCAGGACATGAAACAGGTGCATTTGGACTTAATCTTTCAGAATAGCTAGATTGTATTAATATTTGGGCAGCGAAGGAAGCTACTAAATCTAATTGTACCTTGGGAAGTGCTGCAGACACTTGTAATCTAGGTACAAATCCAGTGAAAAGAATGCCTTAATGAGGAGAGTGGAAAGCAACTAGGAGCATAAGTCCCTGTAGTTCCAGTAGAATTTGTGCTGCTGAAATCTCTTAGATATTCTTGAAAATCCTTTTCTAGCTTGGCTAGAATTGTTAGAAGGTAAACCATGAGATATGTTTCTGTGCTAAATAACTCTCCAGAGTTTATCTTTGCATGTCAATTGCAACTGACAATGAGTAGTTTTTTTTTTGCTGGGGTCATTGTCACTGTCTATATAATTTGGGGCAAGAAACGGAATAATTTTGGTACTGTTTATCTTTTATTTACTTTTATAGAATCCATCTCAAAAGGACAGCCGCTGGTATAAGAGTCTGCTTCTTTAGCAGCAATGCCATTAGCAGCATGCTGGTGGAAAAAGGGATCTAGATAGAGAGACAATAAGATTAAGAACTGATGGTCACAGGGTAATGCCATGGTTCAGCTTGAAATGGAAGCATGGGGATGGTTCTGTGCTCTGTTTGCTGTTTTGCTTACCCTCAAATCTGGGCTTTTTTTCCTACAAGCTCTATATTTCTTTTTCACATCAGTAAAGAAACAACAGCTTGAGTAATACAACCACCTGGGCTCTTAGTAAATGCCCTAAGACCCCTTCATATTATAAATTAATAAAACATAGAACAAATTTTGTAAAGCTCAATAACTTACATGAGGGCATCTTGTCCCTAAACAGTTTGTTTTGTCTCTGTTATCAGAGACAGCTCTTCTGGCTAGTTCTTTTCTACAAAGTCCTTTCCTGTAACAAATGGTAACTGTTCTTCAACTGCACACAGATTTTGTGGGATAAAAACAAGTTTATTCTTTATAAATAGCCAGAAGATAATATTAAATTTAATCCTCCTATTTTACCACATACTGTTTGTCCTAAATGCTCCAGGAGTGCTGAATTCAGGCCCTCTAATACAACTAGAATGGCTTGCATTGTATTGTATTGGGTTACTATGAATCATCTATTACTATATTTTCTAACTGATAGTGTGTGTCAGCCTTCCTGACTGTGGAGATGTGAAACTTGATCAGCAGCTAGGGACAGGTATTATGTATTAGTTACTATATGGATACTACATGGCTGTATCAGTGTTGTTGAGCATTGTTCATCTGTCTCTTAAATTGAAAGTTTAATATGTATTACTGCTACCTTCTATAAATAGAAAGACAATAGCAACAGACACTATTTGTGCTTTTTAGTGAGTAACATTCCTAAATTGGTGCCTTTCAGCAGTATGTTAGTTGCTTATGTATTGCTACTACTCTGCACTTGCCATACAGGAAGCCAAGTCTATCCAATCTGGAGGACTTTTTGAATGATTCAAATTATCTTGAATTTTGTGATTATTGTAGCATAAAACTTTTTAACCTGCTCAGTAAATAATCCTGTAACATGCAGAATGTTATTTGTGAAGATGTGGATTGTGACTGTTCCTTACTCTCAGTGGAGTGAGACTTAACAAAGATTGTCAGGTACTCGGAGATGATGGATATGGGATAAGTGTCTCAGGTATTTCTGGAAAAGTGTCATAATTCTCCTGTGCTACTGGAGGTTAGCATCAGTGATATGCATCATCATCCATTCTGTAAGTACATTTGAGCCACAGAACAGTTACTGTGATTCTGGTGGGGCAAAGGTGTAGAGAAGGTTTGTGATCGAGGGCCCAACTTCCACCAACAGCTCCATTAGTGGTAATGCTACTATTGGGTTTGCTGACATTCTGTGATTTCTTATTGTGTGGTAGAACAGTTGCTTACCTGAGCTGTCCTGTACTCTTAATAAACAACAACACTATTGTTATTTCAGGGGAATGAAAGATAATGGTGATGGTTCAGTCCACAAGACATACTAAGATGTTTTCTGACTAGTATTTGGATTGCAGTAATAACTGGGAGTCTCAATTTGTGGACTCAGGCATTGTCCTCAGCTGTCACGGGTGGAAGGCAGCCATCCTGCCAAATACTATGTGCTGAAAATTTTTCCACTGCAGCCATCAGAGCAGGATTGTCAGAATGATTCATAGTGATGAAATGTAAATCTACATGAGGCAAGTGACTTCTGACAGCAGTTAGAGGCAATTACTTTAACTGTAATTACAACTGAAATTGTAAATGATCTTCTCTGGACTAAAAGGGCATTAGATCAGGTACTCTTTGAGAGGCAAACAGGTAAGAATGAAGAACTTGACTGATGTCTTACTTGGTTTTGTCTCATTTTGCTTCTCTAAATTATCACCATTGCTATGCTTAGATTGTCCCAGTCATGGAAAGATTGGAAAGCAAGAAGATTCTTAAGGGTTGATTGGTATGATGAAAAGTGCATAAGCTGATTCTGGCGGGTTAAGGTTTTGTTCTCTTGGCTAGTGATGCAGTATAGGAGAAAGAAAAAATGTCAGTTTAGGACATAGAGCTTCAAATGCTCACTCTTCTGTAAAGATGGATAAGGCAATATATTGAAATGACTGCTAATACAATGAATTATGGTTTAGATCAGTGTTCATGGAAAATGTATGTTGATTCCCCCCCCCATAAGCAAAGCACTTTGATTCCAGATTTAATAATCTGTAATAGCCTCTATTTAAGGTCTGCTAAATAACATTATGTGGTAACTACCATTGATCTTAATTTGATTTATGGTCTATAGATGACCAAACAAAGACTTGCAAGATTATTTTTCACTAAAGAGTAGTTACAAATCCCTCTTTCACATCAGAATGTATTTTCTGAGGTTTTTTAGGTTCTCGTAGGAAAAAAACATTGGTATCATGCTTACCAGATAATAAATTATCTGGAACCTTTCCCAGTTTGCAATCAATATGTTATTCACTATTTATTTCCCAATTTAATCAAATCTAAAGACAGACAACTCAGAAAAGCAAACCCAGAACAAAACTGATGATAACAATGAAATGTATTGACATTTCTGAGCCACAAGGAGATTTAAATGAAGTTCAAATACCTTTCAGCTAATGACAAGGTGTGTAATGAAAACCCAGTGAACAAAATAAAATATGCACTGCTAACTGCATGCAGGTCAAAGATGGCATTTACATAAAAGTAAGATAACTTTGCTTCTGTGTCAGTTTATCCTGCTGCTAGACAGCTTCCTGATTGTTGCAAGCCACTGCAATAATATCGTGTTGCCCAGGCTATGCATCATTACTTCTGAGTATATAAAAGAGAAGAAAACTGTAAGGAAGGGATGAGAGGCAAGGAAAAATCCAGCAATGAAACCTCAAGTATCTTTAGGTACTCTTCTAGTCACTTATGACATATATATACTTAAATTTCTCTTTGCTGAAAGACAGATTTTTTTATAGATATTTATATATCAGAGAGCATGATTGTTTATGATCAAGGTATACTAGAAATTTGCAAATCTTGGTTTTTCAGTGTATAGACTGTCTAGAGCAGGTATTGTCATTTGTTCTTATGACACCAAAATGTCTGAGTCATAGAACATGTAGTAATTTAGCAACGTGGAGGGGCAGAGAGGTAAACTTGATGACAGTTTTTATGAGGGCCTGCCATACAGCCATAGAAGATGTTAAAGGGGAATGTTTTTGGAAGCAGAATGAGAATTTAAAACTCAAAGCAGCATATAAATGGAACCAGGTAGGGCTGATTTTGCAAGGATATTCACACACCTGCAGATTGTACATCATAAAAGTCTGTCAAAAATTGCAATGCCATTGAAACACTGCACCGTAATAGCTGTTCTGTTACAATCCATCCAAAATTCTTTTTAATGTCCTTGAAATAGAACTGTAAGTCCAATGATAAGTTTAAAGAAATTTGGGAGTAACTTCAATTTTCATGGTGCTATCATGGATAATCAGAGAGATTCAGGTTTTGTTTAGAAGTGCAGTGGTGTTTAGAACTGAGGCACCGCAATAGCAGGCTTGGATTTCACACTGCTACATACTATACAACCACTAAAAGAAAAGCAGTTCATTGTCTGATCTTTAAATCCAAAATCACACAAAAAACAGATGTAATACTATGAGATCATATTGGTAGCTGATGCAAAAAGACATTCAGTCATCTTTTTGAGCATTGGATCAGGCCCTCAGTGACAGTCACTGTATATTGTTTATCAGCCTATATAGTGTAAGTAACTGGAATACTGGTTCTTATTCTGTTAGTAATCATTTTGTGTAATGAATATTTAAATTACATGTATATTACTCTTCTGCAACATCACAGAGCAGAAAATTATACAATCTAGCAAAATTCTTATTTTTCCTTTTTTCCTAGTCTAGCATAAAATGTGTGATATAGCCATTTAAAAAGTACATTTAAAATATTCTTCCATACAGAGAAATGAAATAATGTGATATAAATGACAGCTTCTGAAGGTGTGCTTCCATTTACTTAATTCTTGCTTTTTATTCTTTCCTATTGTATAGCTGATGACTTGCTTTTAAGCTGTTACTTTGTATGAATTGTGTAAATACCTTTTAGTACTAGGTCAGGGCATCTGCTGAAATATTTTTACAGTTAGGCAGCTGAAAGTGTTAGTTTGTCTTTTATTATAGATTGGAGCTTTGCATTTGTCTTTGCTCCTTCGTGCTCTCTTGTGATCTCTTTCTCTCTTTATAAGGTGGGAATTACAATCAAATAAAATTTAGATTAATTTTATGTTTATACTTTTCATCCTACATCATACAATTTGTCAGGAGAGGAGCTGTAGTAAAACTGCTGCTGTATCTACTAAAGTCATTATGCTATAGCTCCATTGTGCTGTTTTATGAGACCATAATCTGCTTCCTTATGAGGCAACTAGATTAGTACCTCATAAACATGGCCAAAGCACCACTGTTACTTTTCTACAAGTATTTGTGTCACTGAATTTTATCATCATTATAAGTAATAAGTAAGTGTCCTAGCAGAAATGTTGGATTAGCTGTACTGAGTAGAGCTAATTGGATGTTATCTTTCACTTACCTCACCTTTGAAAAGAATCCTTCAGTCAGAAATTGATCTGCATCAAGAGTGTGGCCAGCAGGTCAAGGGAGGTTCTCCTTCCCCTCTACTCTGCTTTGGTGAAGCCACACGTGGAGTATGGTGTTCAGTTCTGGTCTTCCCTGTTTAAGACAGATAGGGAACTTCTGGACAGGGTCCAGAGAAGGGCTACTGAAATGATTAGGGGACTTGAGCGCGTCTCTTATGCAGAGAGGCTGAGAGAGCTGGGGCTGGTTGGTTAGCCTGGGGAAGACAGAGGGGGTATCATGAGGATGGGACCACGCTTTTTTCAGTGATGCCTTGTGACAGGACTAGAAGCAATAAACAAAAACTAGCACCCAGCAAGTTCCATCTTAACATGAGGAGGAACTTTTTTCCTTTGAGGGTGGTAGAGCACTGGCCCAGGCTGCCCAGGGAGGTGGAGGAGTCTCCATCTCTGGAGAATTTCAAAACCCCACTAGACAGCATCCTGTGCAAGCTGCTCTAGCTTCTCCTGCTCTTGCAGGAGAGGTTGGACTAGATGATCTCCAGCGGTCCCTTCCAACCCCTAGCATTCTGTGATTCTTATACCTTTAGTGTGGCCTAGCGAAACAGTGGTTAGAAGTGAGAATTCTTTGTCTAAAATTCCCAACCCTACTAGCTTGACAAAAGTGAAACTCTCTTTGAGAAAAGCGTAACTCTTTTCAACTAAAGCAGGAGTTTAGTCTGTGAATTTTGGAGAGGATACATGCTCAGGCTACATATGTGTCCATGATTCTGTTGATGGGGGTATGTGATGTGTGTGGCTAAATAAATTTTCTATTCTGGCTTTTTAAGTGGAGCGAATGAGTTGACAACAAACCTGCTGAAGTAAGTGATAAAATGGAGATGTCTCCACATTTAAACATTTGTAGCAGTATTTAATGCTAAAGTTCTACAGTGTTAAAAGAGTACCTTACTCTTTCCCACACTTTTGTGTGTCACTTTTGGCACACAAATTCATTGGCACATACCTGCACTTTCAAAACAAGAACTATTTCTTAATATCTCCATTTTTGGATAACAGATGTGAAAACAGCAGATATTAGCATGATGAAATTGTGATAAAAGGATGGTATTTTGCTTCTACATGGGGGAAAGCAAGCAGAATTATACCCCTTTAATCTGCATGGAAATTCCTTAAGGAAACTGAGAGTGCTTTGTCTGCTTATTTATAAGCTTACCTATTGCTCTGGGAAAGCTATGAACTTTCCTCTAAGTGTGCTTTCAGTTTTAGAAAAGTAGGATAATCATAGGGACACTGGTCTGTAAATTTTAATGAGCACTTCTGCAGATGCAGAATGATATTATGTTTGTCCTTTGTGCCAGGGGAGGAAGGGAAATCCTTAGAGTGAAGGGGCAGGTGATTTGTCTGCCACTGCACCTTCTGAGGGAGAAAGAACCTCTTTTAGGGGGAGAGAACTGTAGTTTCTTGTGGGCAGCTAAATAGAGGAAGAGCTGAAAGCAAAGCATCTTGGGGACAAGTGGCAATGTCCCTGCCCCTTGCTCTGAGCACTTTCCCTCTGCAAAAACACTGAGCTCAGGTCTGACCTCTGCAAAGCCTTTTAGGTATAAGGACCTGTGATAGCCCACAGTAAATCATAATGCCACCTGGCTGAATCAAACCCAAAGAACTAATTCATTTCTTTGTAGCTATTTGCTAATTGATTTTTACTTTTGGTGCTGCAGTTTTGGAATACCTCACCTTTTAAAGTTCATTTTTCTTCTGTTGTATCTGGTGCTTTATACTGGGTATAAATTATAATTGCAGACACAAATAAGAATATTTGTTTTGACATGAATTATAAGGTATTTTAGCAGAGTGACTCCTGAGTGCCCATTCAGCAAAATGTATCCTTTCAGGTACAATAATATGTTTTTCCTTAACCTGTCAGACAGAAGATTATTTCAGCTTTGTTTTCAATATTTTAGGGGGCCTCTTGATTTCAGTTTATTAGAAGCCAGGGAAGTTGCTCTGCTACAGCGTAACTCTGGATGTCTTACAGGTTTTTCTGCTGAAATATAAGGGCAATGCTCTGAGTAGACACAAATTTAAATAGACATGAGAATTTGCAATATCCTTTTTTTTTAGCAACAGTTTTCAAGTCCCTCGATTCGACCATCAGAATAAATTTTCTATGATCTCACAACTTCAAAAGGTCTCTTCCCTCCCATCTGTTTAACCAATAACCTACTCTCACAAACACTGAAAATCACATTATGAACAAAGTTGTCTTGATAGGCCTGGAATGTACTGCGGATCCATGCTGAATTAAGTTTTATGTGTGCTGGGACTTTGCAGTCTAGAGTAGAAGTGGCTATTCTTTTTCTTAAAGGTAGATTTTCTGAAAAATACCTTTTTTTCAAGGAAAATAATGAATTCTGGGCAAATTTAGAATAATGGTGATGATTTCTTCAGTTAAAATTGAGCTTTTTATTAATTATAAATCCTCAGAAAATATGGACATAAAGATTTTTTTTCCATCGTTTCCTGTTATTACTGACAAGTCAGAATCATAATTTAGTGATTTGTTCTGCTAAATAATTCAGGTCTGTGTTGCCAATAATCTCTCTCTTAGTACATGTACATTGAGAATCCAAGATCTGAACCCAGTTGTTGGAAATGAGGTCAGTCTGGAGTCATCAGCTATGTTGGTTATCATGAGGGACATCAAGATGCCCATCTAAAAATTGAAGGAGCCAGTGAAGTATAACTATATTGGGTAATCAAAAAATTTAGAACAATGTTAGGCCAAATCTTTCCCAACCATTCTAAGCACTTAGAAGTTAATGTGGAGACAAATAGTTCCAGAGTAGATTGTTTTGGGGAAAGAGTTGTGTCAAATCAACCAACTTCTGTTCTACTGCATGCCAGAGAATTACTACTAAATAGTATGTCTTGATTTTGGGAAGTCTTCTGACCCTGTCACTCCTGACATTCTCAAAACTAAAGAAAGCATGATCTGCAAACATCTGTGACAATGTGTATGCAAAATTATTTGAAACTTCTGTGCAGAAGGTAAGTATCAGTTCCCCTGTCAAAACAGAGTGATATATGGATCTGTCCTGTACTACTTGTTCATTAGTGATCACCACCCTCAAGACATTAGCAAGTTGAGAAGGAGGAAGCTAGGTGCACTGGATGACAAGAACAGAATTGAAAATTATCTTGACAACCTGGGGAAGAGGAGCTGAAATGGAACAGGGGGAAGTGCATAGTACTTCACATAGGTAAGCTGAGTCAACTGCGTAAATAAAGAATGAGGAGCAGCTGGCTGTTATACAGGAAAGGGTCAGGGGTTGTACTGAACCACAAGCTAATACTTATGAGTCATGAGTTTAAAATGTCATACTGCTGTGTTGAATCCAAATACTATGCAGGGAAGTCAGCAAGGCACTTGATGAAATATTTCCATTCTGTTCAACTTTGATAAAGATTTGAGGTCTTCAAGGCTAAAGGACTATATTGAACTGGGGGACCTTACTTAAAGAAGTATCTGGATCAGATGGAGACACTTAAAATGAAAGTTACGAGAATGATTAGTTACCTAAAAACCATCATCTGAGATTAAAGAAAAAATTGGATTTGTGTAGCCAAAAAAGCTAAAAAGAAGATGGAGAGGAGCACGTAATATTTTTGAAAACCGCAAAACATTTCTAGAAGGGAGGAAAAATTGATCTCTTCTCCTTGAATGTGGGGTTTACCCCACAGTTTGTAGTGGGTTACAACTGTAGCAGGGTAAATGCAATTTATTGAAAGATAGAGGATTATAAGAAGGGCTTTGGGAAGGGGAAGAGTTCAGAAGTTTCTTGACTGTGTAAATGAGGATTACAATTTATTTGGACTATTGGGCAAAAGGTAGCAAAATGTCACTGGTAGGCAAGTGAGGAGGTGGGATGGTTGATTTTGTCTTTCCCAGGTGTATAAATATTCCAGATATAGTTCTGCTGACATGTAGAAAACGGATACTGGTAATTTGAAGTGTGACAGGAAGAAAAATGTGACAAGGAACAACTTGCTAGGTCAAACTGACCTGGATAAAAAGAATAAAGAAGATATTATTTATGGAGGAAGAAGACAACAAAACAGTTCTGACTCTTTGGCTGACTGGACAGAAGCAAGATGAAAGAGAAGGGCTAGGAGGAGACATGGAAGGGGGAGCAGGAGATATTCTTTATCCATTGTGGGCTTTGGCTACGATGGTCTTGTGGCTTAACCCCAGACAACTAAGCCCCACACAGCCACTCTCTCACCTCTTCCTGGTGTGATGGCGGAAAAGAATTGGAAAGGTAACAGTGAGAAAACTCATGAGTTGAGATAAATACAGTTCAATAGGTAAAGTAAAAGCTGTGCACACAAACAAAGCCAAAAAAGGAATTAACTCACTGTTTTCCATTGGGTGTTTTCCATTTCCATTGTGTGTTCAGCCATCTCCAGGAAAGCAGGGCTTCATCATGCATAACTGTTACTGAGGGGAGGGTAAATGCCATCACTATGAACATCCCCCTCTTCCTTCTTTTTCCCTACAGATTTGTATACTAAGCAAGATATCATAGTATGGAATATCCCTTTAGTCAGTTGAATTCAGCTGTTCCAGGTGTGCCCCCTCTTGACTCCTTGTGCACCCCCAGCCTACTCACTATTGGGGCAGAGTTAGAAGCAGAAAATGCCTTGATTCTGTGCAAGCATTACTCAGTAGTAAGGAAAACATCCCTGTATTATCCACGGTTTTCAGCACAAGTAAAAAACCTAGCACCACATCAGCAACTGTGAAGAAAATTAACTCTATCCCTGCCAAAACCAGCATAGACAGTGAGTAAAAGGACTTAGACTGTGGCTGCAGAAGGGGGCTGTTTTGCTGCAACAGGCATGCTCACTTGTGTTGTCTCTTCACTGCTGCCTTTCATTTGTGAGGGGAAGGGACCTTTGTTATCATTCAATTATATTCAATAATTATTTTTGTATATTAGGTTGTTATTAATCCAACCACCAATGTGGCAATATAATGCTGTTCTGTGTCCCATGCTGCTATCTCCATGCCTCAGAGGGAAGAAAAAAAATATATGAAGATGGGCAGAAACACAGAACTGAAACATATGCAGCCACTAGTACGTGTTTTTTATGGAGATGAGTAAAACAGGTCTGACACAACCAGAGTCCTCAGTCCTGAGCAAATTCTAGTTCATCTCTATAGGCTTTGAGATGAGCTGTTTGTTCTTTCTTAACTTAGATTTTTAAAAATTGTATTAATTTAAAGTGCCTGGACACTGCAGATATCCATAAGAATTACATTCTCGGTGAGATCAAGAAAGCTCTGAAGTTTCCTAAAATAGCATCTGAATTCTAACCAAGAAATGTAGAGAAAGTGGAAAGAAGAAAAGAATCCCTCACTTTCTTTAGATGAAGAGGACATTTATCATTCTATCATTAATCTTCTCATACTGGGGCAAGATTATGGGAAAAGTGGTAGCTCTTCAGTTACTTCATTACCTCTTTAGCCATGTGTCTTCTGAGAAACTTCAGTGTTTTTCTGACCAAACAGCAGTGAGATAACCTCACTTCTTATTAACTTTGACAGAGTTACCTTGTCTCAACAGACTCCACAGATCTCTCTTCCTTTGGCATTGTACATCACAGAGTCCTTGTATGAACATCTCAAGGATATGCAGTCACTGACTTTGCAGCTATGTCCTTTAAGGCTTTTCAATCTTTCATATCACTTCCTTCAACCTTTGGAAATTACGTGTTATCCAATTTTTCACATTAAGAATTTACCATTCTTTGAGATACCATGCTGGCATTCATCCCCTGTGGCTCTTGAAAAAGACAGTGGTATTTCATAGCTTAAGTTCTCTATAAGAGTAACCTAGTTTTACACACACATTTAAATAGGATTGCTCTTACAACTTTGAAGTGAGCTTTAAAAATTATTTGAACTCACCCTGTGACCTGAATATTCACATTCTTGTCACACCCATCCACTTGGATCTAACGATGTCATAAGAGACTTGGGGAAGGCTCCAGCAAGTAACTTTCCAGTTTATGTAATTCTGGAGAATTCTTCGTAAAAACTAAAGCACATTAAAGCTCATACTGCAGGGAATGGGCATTATAGTTCTGAGTGCTCAAAACAAACATTTCAAGCACACTGAAAAGAGCAGAGGAAAGGAGCTTTGGAAACTTTCTACCATTGAAGTAACAAAAGAGGTATTCAGGACTATCATTTAGTGATAAAATCCAGATTAGTTATCCGATCATTTTATCACAAATCCTAAGAAATGAAACATATACAAGCAAGGAGCAGTAAAAAAAAAAAGTTGTGCAAATAGACTATAAATATAGTAATCTAATCTTGGGGTTTTTTTAACCTATATCCTGCCATTTGATTATGCAGTGTCAGTTTCCTTTACTGCCATACTAGTAATTTAATTTTCTTTTTGGGTATTGTATTTTTTTGTGGCTTATTGCAGACTGCATTCTGCCATCCATGTTGCTAATGTATGGCTCACATTTTGCCCTCCCAGTTACAACAGGAATATAAAGGGAGTAAGAGACTAATCAGAGTGAGCACAAAAGGAGACAGAATGTGTCCCTGAATGCTTAAACTCATCAAGAGAAAGCCTGCTGCCTTTTCTATTTTGAATGCACAGTTGGTGCCCAATATCAAATACTTCTCTTTTGGTAGTGAGGTCTATGGTTGCCTGCACTGAAAGCATTATGATCCAAGCACTAATTCCTTTTCCCTCCTCTATTCTACAAAAAGCTGTCAGATTATCTTTTCAGGCTTGCATGTACCCATGTGCAAATTTGAAGTAGCGTAATTCTACTGCTTCTCTGACACCTGAATAAAACCCTGCTCCCTGCATGGTTTAAGGAACTGAGCAGATGTTTCCACAAGAAAGAAATGAAAACAGGGATATTCAGGTCAACAGCAGTGCAGAGATGGTAGCCAGGAGCCAAAAAAGGCATGATATGTAGTAGTAAGTTAAGTGAAAGATCTCTGGCAGGCCTACCAGAAGGTAGGAAAGACCAGGACAGCATCTGCTAACTCCTCACTGGTCCCCTTCTACCTAAATATATAAATGAAGGAAGAGGTGAAACAAGGGTGTTTGCATATGTACAGTAAGATACCTACAACTGTACATATACATTTCCATGTACTTTCACTTGGATGTAGCTGTGAATACATGAATGTACCACAGAAACAAAGGCCAGGGACAAGAGGAACATGGTATGCATTCCAGGCTCTGTAAGGCATTTGTAGTGCACTGAAATTTAGCAGGATCAGACATAGTGAAGCCAGGAAAAGCTTACTAAGAGAGAAAATTAATGTATATTATTATTTTCCCAATTAAAAAAGACTGAAAATACTCTTCAAAAAATCATGTTAATTTCTTGGCCAAACCACATAATAATATAGATTTTGAAAATAACTTTAAAAAAGAAACCAACCAAGCAGTAAACCAGAGAATATTAATCATTAGTTATCTACCATGTCTTAATATCAGTAGTAGAATTTCAACTGTCACAAAGTAACATCAGAAAATGTAAATCACAGCAACAAAGAAAAATCTACAGATCTAGTATGTAACTTAAAAAACAACAAAAAAACCCAGACTGCATCAAACATTAATTATGTCACCATTTTTTGGAGACCATGTATTATCCCTATTATGACAGATACATATGGCCTGTGTCCTTCTCTATTTCAAATACATGCTAGTGATAAATCAGGAAGATCTGTGACATTCCCTATATCCCTAAATCATGGTGTACAAGCATTATGTTCTTCTCCCTAGTGATATTATGAAAAAGTATCTGCAGAATGTATTTTTCTGTGGAGTGTTTATACTGATTCCTTTTCTGATTCTTGTAGTCAATGAAATGTGTACATTGATTATTAAATTTATTAGATCATAGATGTTTATACAGTATTCTTCCAAATGGTTCATCTTATTTGCTTAGATGGCACTTAGTTGCAATATTTTAGCCAACACACAGTAAAAAAAAAAAGCAGACAGTTCAGTCCTCGGACATAATGTTAAGATCTGAGCAGAATCTTGGTAGATTTTCATAATTGCCATTGTATCTAGGTGTTGAAAATTAGGAAGCAAATTTTCTAATTTTAATGTGCTTTTAACCTCTGTTGCTAATAGTTACTTTAGTTTGCAAAGATGATTCAGTACACTGTACATAACAATAATAATAGAAATATTAACTTGGCTGTTATCAGTCTGACTCATGATACCTTTTCATATCCTTTCAGGAAACTGAAAGTATATTAAATTTAATCTGTGCATGTTCTCAAATATTAGCTGAATCTTTGAGATCCTGGTCAGATCTGGTTTTTATGAACCCAAGAATAAGGGAAACAAAGGATAAAATTACGCTTGATATTGCAATTCCAGAAACGTGGAGAGCTTGGTCAAGAAAAAAGATTCCTACCTGCACCTTCTGAAAATTACCTACGTTTCTAATGATGTAAATATTATGTTACACACTGCCTTTGACCAGCCAGCATAGACAGACAGTGAAATCTTCCCACTCCAGCCAGGTGCTTACATAACTGTAGAAAAATAACAACTTTCCTGTTTATGTAGTCATAGCGAAAAAAAATATCATCAGGATATAGATCCTATCTCTGACTTCACTGCACTTCAGGAAGCTATTTCCTTCTGACTCTGTACAGAAAAATGCAAGTAGTGGCCTTGCATACTTGAGTGTATTTCTGTGTATTTTCTGACTTGAAACCGATTCCCCAGTGACTGTTATCTGCCTGGCACAAGCTAGACTTGCAGTCTTCTGGTGACGTTCACCACTCTCTTTTTCATTGCCAAAGTTAACTTGCTTTCTGCTTCTGATCTGTTGAGTTGTAGTCTAGATTAAACCCTTCCTGGCCAAAAGTTTGGCAGCCATCCGCAGTAGTCCCAAATTTGCATGAAAGTGTAGTCCTATCAGTTAGTGACTGCTTCTTAGACTCTGAAGTATCATTCTTCCTTGTGTAGCTGGTAGATGCCTTCACTAGCCAGCATTGTTTGCTTGTTCACTTCAGTAAACTCTATATCCTCTTCTTATCTTCAATTGCTCTTTTAGTTATAATTGAATTTCTACATGTGCAGAGGAATCACCTAGATTGTCTATTGATCAGTTACAAGAATGCTGCAGACCTGTTCAGGTGGCAGAAAGACTAACAGTAAGAAGGAATGCTAGTATGTTCTCAAAAAGGTGAAGATTTTAGGGATATTAGGAAAACTTTGTAGGATAGGAAAAATTAATTATCTGACATTCAGCTGGCATCTCGTTTTACACTGCAGCTGTATCCTTGTGCATCCAGGGGCACAGAGCCACTCAATAGATGGGGAACACAGAGATGTTGGTCATGGGGCACGGAGTCTTTGTTGAGCTTATTGAAGTTGAACTTATTGAAGTAACAATTCATGATTAACATTGTGAGCACCCAAAGTGCACAGACACATTGAAAAATATAGTGCTGTTGACTAATAAAGCTTTTGGAAGTTTTTTCCAGAAGTAAATTTGGCTGATCTTTGCAGAGATGTAGATCTACATACACAGAAGAGTGCTAACTTATGCTTTAGCACCCTATAAAAGAGCATCAGTCAAATTTACCTTTCTTGTTAGTAAAGAGTAGTATACAAGAAAATAAAAAGCTTAAGACAATCAGAAAAGAAACAAACAAATGAAACCCATGCAACAGATAGCAAGTCTTTTAAATGTGCATAAAAGCAAAAGGATGCCAGCCCACCTTGCAATCATGGCTTGCAGTGACATCAAGGTGACACAATGAGACTCTGCTGGCTCATGATCAAAGAAATGAAAGGAGCAGTTCACAGGGGAATGCTGTAATAAAGGTGTCCAAAGGCATTAGTGGTTTGCTGCTGAAGGGAAAGAAAGAAAATATAAATATTTCTTAACTCTCTGGTAAATGTGAACTTGGTTGAACTTTCTGAAAGTAGGAAGAACATAAGTGATGTTTCAGGCATTTATTTTCTTTTTGTAAAAAAAAAAATACTTTTTGAAAAGAAAATATGTACCAATTATTACCCTTTAAGACAGCAAAATTCTTTAAAATAATTTGTCAGGAGAGATCAAAGAACAAATCAGAAATGTGGGAAAAGCTATGTCATAGCCAACAAATAACAAGTATTTCTTTAGCATGCTGCTAAATCTAGCCAGGAAGCCTTGATGTAGGTGCTGGGTCAACTTGCTTGAACAAAAGAGGAGGAAAAAGTAAACCAGAAGTTTTTAGCATGTTCTTTGGCTGTACATTGTTTTTTACAATCTGTTATTTAATCAATTGTTGGAACTGGTCTGACCTTACAGTAGATGTTGATAAGATTGTGAGAAATGCCACAGACAGGAAAGGAAGGAGCTGAGAGTGGTGGCAGCACAATGGCTCATCTATAAAAAAAATAGGGGTAGCAGAGAAATCTGGTTGCCTGTGCAGCTCAATTAAAAAAAAATCAGGAGAAATCTCACTGCAGAACTCTCATTTCTTTTTTTAAATTGTTTTCTGGAGTGTTGTAGTTACTTTTCTTTATCTTGTTACTTTCAGGTATCACATCTTTAGCAGGTTAGCTGCCACACACACAGGACTCAACAAGCAGGAGCCCTGGAAGAATTTACTGTGGACTGAGTGTAGGTCTTGTGTCCTTGCAAATTTTTGTCTCTTCCTGCTTATACACATCCACTTGTGTCTGCTGTATTTGCCAGGCACCCTGACAAATCTGTTTGGAGGCTGCAGGTGAGCTACAGCATCACCACTCTGAATTGCACAGCCAAGAGTTGGTAGACATTGCAGTTACTTGCTGAAAAGCAGAGCTTAATTTTGCTGGTGGGATACCCTTCTGACTTGCAAGCTGATAGAGTCCAGCTTAAATGAAGCAATATGAGGGATTTGTACCACAAAACATGTAGTACTGAATGATAAGCATGACTACATGCTCTGCTAAATGCAGCTATGTGCCAGAAGCAAGACATATCAAAGTCTTGCCCTTGAACATTTCTATATATTTAGATATAGAAACTAGAGTTGTCCTGCAATGGGTGCCAGAAGAGTTTCTGTGGCTGTATTTCACAAGTGTATTAGGTCATTTACAGCACAGAAGGCATAAGAAATTGTGATATATGGTTTTGCAGCAGGCTGCACAGCTAGCAGCCCAATAGGGGCGTGGGTGAATAGCCTTGGAAATATGAATCATGTGTAGGAAGTGAACATTCCCATCTGACAATAGACATGTCTAAATAGAGACCTCATTGAACCTTAATTAGCTAAAAATAATAGTTCTTTTAGCACAATAAAACAGTACTTGAGCTACTGAAAGACAAAAGAGGAGGGTTAATGGAACACATTTCTATGAGTCAGTGAAAATAGTTACAGGGTGTATGTTTTGTTTGTGGGTTTGTTTTTAGTGGGGTTCTTTTTTTCTTTATGAGCTGTCTAGATGCCCCTTCTCATCTGTATTTTCTTGAATAGAAGCAGACCTTCCCAGGATGAGAAAAAAGAATATATATTTTGTTAAAGTTAGAAAAATAAAAAAATGAAAGAAGAAATCTATACACTTGTTTGGCTAAATATTTCTATTTCAGAATATTTAGTTTCCTTGAAGCTTAGGCCTGATTTTCTAGGCAAGCAAGAGTATATTATCCTGTTGTGTCTCGGTCCTGCTTCCACATACTTCTCAAATTCCCCCATTCAGCCAAGACTTGGATGGATTAGGAGATCTCAAAGATTGAAGTCTTATTTTGTGAAAACTCGTCCAGGAGAAGAAATGGAGTGCTTGTGTTTGTGAAGGAAAATTCACAACATCAGGTCAACAGTTGATAGCCCCAGTGGCCTCTTCTCTAAGTAAATCCAGACTTTAGAAGTACTAAGGCTGGGTTTCTAAAGAATGAAAATGGTAAGACCCTGTTGGCACAGGGAATAGGGGTTTAAATCATATACAGAATTAGGAATATTCTGATAGCAGAGCAATAGTGAAACCTGTCTGTAGAAAGATTTGCCCATCACAGAATTAGTTGTGTCTTCCCTTTCCCTTTCAACACAGTTGGTGAAACCAGTTCTCACTTGGAGATAAAACTGAGATAAAATTATGTTAATCCTCTGTGGAATGATTTCCATCCCCAGTGTATGTTTACCACATTGTGGTAGTGCTGTACAAACAAAGCAACAACAAGCATGTAAAGGAGTCTCAATAGAAGATGATTAATTTATAATCTTGAGAATTTCATTTATAATTATCTTGTTTCCTAGCTGCCAATGACAAGTTCCTTTCCAACATCTTCTATCAATTTTCAATGTCAATTTTCAGGTTGGAGTTCTCTGGTATAAATTCTAAGGTCTTTGCTTAGCTGTCTTCTTAAGTGGACAGGTGGATGCTTTGGTGCATCTCATTCCTATCTTGAATTCTTGAAAGCTCAGGAAGGCAGGTGAGTACCAGGTAGTGGAAGGTGGTTCTTTCTCTTACATACCTTGCTCCATGAGCTGCTTTTGTAACTCTGTGCTTACTTGCCTGCTGAGGCCTGGTGCAGGGTAGGACCTGGTTTACCAGAGGCTTGCAGTGACAGCTTGATGAGATGCTTCTTCAGTCATCACGTGCAGAGAGAAATGGGGGAGGAGATTTAAAAAACAAACAAACCAAAAGCAGGGTTGACTGCAGCTGTCTGCAAAACATGACTGCAGGAATTGCCATGCCCTATTAGACCACTGGTCCATAGAGTCTTATGTCCTAACTCAAATTCTGGCCAACACCAGATGCTTTAAAGCATGAAGCAAGGCAGCCATAGTAGCAGGAGATATGTCAATTAATAATCACTTTCTCTTTTTTTTTTTTTTATTTCCTGCTTGTTTTTGCCTTGAAAACTTAGCTCATTAAATGAATTTCAGCATATTCCTTTTTCCTAACCTTTCCTCTGCCTCAAAAATTGTTTGTTTCTCCTACTGCAATAGCAGATTCCAAGTCATCTTTGCTAAGTAGTTAAAGATTCACTCACAGGGAGAAATATGTGTTCTTTTAATAGTAGTTTACTTCTATATGAATTGAAACCTGAGGGATTTTGTCTGCAGTTATATCTGCTCTTTGGCTGTTTGTAGTAACTTCTCAGGCAGGTCATGTACACCATTCCACTGCTATCTGCTGTTTTTCTGTATATTTTCCTGCATTTTGCATTATCATTTGTTAAATACATTCCAACCTGCAATTTATCTTAGTCAGCAGGTTTAGGACCTTTGTGTCTCTCTGGGCACCCAGGGAATTCAGAAATAAATCACTGCTCCTAGGGGCTGATTTTAATGCAACAAATGTTTTAGAGAAAGTCAGGAAGGACTTGGTCAATATCTTCTGGACTCTCATGTGCAATAAAACATTTTCCACATGCTTTCCCAGCTGGTAGGAGAATCCTCATTCAATTTTCTGCACTTGTTTTTAATTTTTAATTTTTAATAGGTATTTTTTCATTTAATTCAAGCTTTGATGGTTAAACCTCATGTGTTGGAGATAATACAAGCAGTAGTCAAAAATATTTTTCTACCATGCCTGCATTGATTTTTGTTGGCAGGTTTAAACAAAAATACTTTTTCTGAAACATTTTATAAGTTAGATATTGTAGAGTAAACTAAGAAAACAGGAAACTGCACACAGCTGAAGTTTGTTAGGCAGGGTTTCTTAGACATTCAAAACCAGAAATTGTTTTTAATTGTTCCTAAACTACGTTGATTTACTGAGGTAGAAACTGCATTAATATAAGACAAATATCTTCTCCTTAAAACCTGTCAAAATAGGGGAAGCATTTGCATAACTATCTAGGTCTGCCTTCTGCAATCCTTTAAACAAGTGAAAACTGCATGCATTAGAGTCTGATTTTATGCACATGTGGAGGTGAAGATCCTGCTCTTTGTGAGTTATGCTTGCTAGGCTTTCCTGCCTTAGCAAACCACTTACCTAACTATTAGATGCTGCCATAAATGGGCTACTTTGGTGCTCAGGGCACTGGTAGGGTTGTATCAACACCTTTGGCCTTGATGCTTCCCTTGTGTGCTGTGTGGGCAAGTGGTGGAGCTCCTCTTATTGCCATGTTTGGTATGTTTTTGACCCTTGACTGCAGATGCTTTGGAGTGAAGGCTGTCTGCCCATTAGCTCTCAGCAGGATGAGTCCTCCACAGTGATAGGAGTCACTGAGCACTCAGGTAATAATGCATAATAAATAATTACAGAGCAAAGAAATTGTTGTGAGGCTTGTGTAAAATTGATTCAAATGGGAGGCAATTGTCGCAACTTGGTTCGAAACAGAAAGCAGTGGTTTTTAAGAGAGCTGTAGCTATAATGCTTCATTACTGCAATCAAGTTTCTGTCAAGAGCTAAGAAAGGCTGGGAGCTTACAGAGACTCCTCTAATAAAGAAGTAACACTCACTTTTTGTTTGTGAAATTAATCTATGGGTTTCACAAATTAAAAATAATTGTTCAAATGAAAAATGACTGAATAATGTATTCAAAGGACAGCTTTCATGTTAGCAAACAGATCTGATGTACATTCAGAGGAGTTCTCTGCCTTGTTATTTAGCAGCAGGGATCAGAAATATTCATTTTCTCTCACTAAGATGAATCTAGTTCTTTTCTTAATTTAGAGACAATTAAGACTGGATTGTGGAGGGACCATTGAACTGGAGTGGCTTATGTCATACTTATTGGGGAACAGTAAGATTACTTTGATTTCTGAAGCAAAGCTAAATCTCCAGACTATTTATTTTTAAATAACTGCAGACTATATACAAATTGGGATAATCGCATTCTAGAGATTTTTCTGTTACTGAACCAACAACATCTTTTTGCTCTGCCTGAAAAAAAGAAGGAAAAAAATAACAACCCAGCCCAGAGAAAATGACATAAGTTCCAAGTACAATTGTTGTTTGCATGTGCATGTTAATATTCTTAGTGTGTTTTTTTGAGGAGCTCCCAACAGTGGCAAATGAAGTTATTTCCAGTTGTGGCACTAGGCAGACCTTTGCAACCTGTGCTTCCTTATCACTTCATCAAAAGTACAGTTCTGGTATACACAAACTCTGAAGAAGAAAGATGTTATCCTGCCACTGTGCCTATTTCTATCTATTTGTTATGTTACAAGACTGCTCTGTGTTGTAAATGTAGATTTAAAACCTGGCATGCCTCTGGCCCTGCTTCTCTTCAAAGCTATTTCCTCCTCAGATAGGCACAAGACTTTCATTCAGATGGTTGTCTTTCTGCCTTATTGGCCTAAAAGCTGCCATCTTATAAATGTTTTGCCAGAAAGTCCATTTGGTTAGCTATCTATGGCAAGAGAATATAGCTGAATTTTTTTTTTTTTATGTTTTTCAAGTTTTATACCTTTATTGACTTAAAATTTCATGTGAAACTAAAAAAATTTACAAATGAAGGTTCTGATTTTTGGGTTGAATTAGGGAGTCACTGAAATAGGAGACACTAGCAAAAATGCTAGAAAATGTTAAAAATTGGATTGGGATTGTCCTGTGCAACCTTGTGGCTTTCTTAACTCATCTTCTTTTTGGGTGATATTTGTCATTCACTGTATGATAAGAGACTATAGGGAAAGAAGAGGTCAGTTGTGGTCAGAAAAAGGGTTTTTTAGATGTATGTGGGCAGAGCATATGAACTGAATGGGGTGAGAGGAAGAGTGTGAAAAAAGGAGTATGACCTTGCTGTAGCTACAGCAAGAAAAGAAAATGAACTTGTTCTGGAGGCAGGGAAAGGAGAGGAGCAGGGAAAATGGGGCAAAGAATTTTAGTCTTTGCAAAGGAAAAAAAAAAGTCTTAGCTGTAGGAATAATGACAAATGAACTATACAACCCAGAGACAGAGGTAAAGAAGGAAAGATAAATACATAGAGGTAAATCAGAAAGCAATATGTCTGTATAAAGAATCACAGAATCAATAAGGTTGGAAGAGACCTCTAAGAGCATCAAGTTCAACCATACCTAGCACTAACATACCACTAAAACATGACCCTAAGGAGAGCATCTATCCATTTCTTGAACACCTGCAGAGACAGCAACTCCACCTTGGGCACCCTGTTCCAAAAGAAGGAATTTAGTGAAGAATAAGTTTTTTTTAATGTACTTTCAACTAGATTTCAACTCAAATTTAATTCAGATATTCACTTTTTTTAAAGATCAGTGAGGAAGTTCTTTCTAATGTCCTTCTGAGGAAGGAGTTCTGTGGCATTTGCTAGGAAGTACAGGGTTTTTGAGAAGATAGTATTGACTGTTTACAGTCAAGCTTTCAAGAGAACCTAAAGCTTTTAAGGCATCGGTAAAGTAGCCAGTGGCCACACTGAAATCTCAAAAATTCAAAGACATCATTTTTGCAGAAGTAATGGCTGGACATTGAATGCTTTACGAAAGTGTGTCCTACTGTAGCCACAAGCATTTAAAAATCAGGTCCTCAACAAAAAATTCTTGTTTTCTCCTGAGAGTTGTCTTTTTTGCCTTATCTTTAGATTTATTACAATAAGAAAAATAACCTGAGAAAATATAATCCACTTCTTTTAGGCACTTTTTGACAAGGACCCTATCACCCAAATCCACATGGGATTTGCAATGGGATACCTGGCAAAAAAAAAAATAGTTCAGTGTAATCTCACAAAAGACATCTGGACTGATAAACTCTGATCACCTCAATTGGATTTAGTAGAATCTGGAATTCTTTGTAGTTGCAGGACAGTCATTCAGTGCTCTTAAAGATTATCAACAAAAGAGATTGATAGAATAACAACAAAAAGCTATGAACTGCAGCAGCATTGAGATAACTTCATTTAATAATATTCCTTTTTATTTGTCTTACTGTGCTGATCATTGTGATCCTAAATATAGAGGAGTTTAGGAAAATCAGATTACTTATCCTGTTTCTCAGAGAATAGAAAAAGAAAAATAAATCCCAAGAAAAATACTAAAATTCAGAACCTAAAAATGTAGGGAGCTCATGACTTCATCCAGCTGTGAGCCATTACTCACATGAGTGGTCACACTGATTGCAGTGAATCTATTTGTGGAAGCTGGAGCTGCCAGCAGAGCCAGCAAACAGCACAGGAAACATAGGCACCAGTTTAGGGAGGCAGACTGTAGCAGGGAAGGACTGTTCTGCCTGTGTTGGATGACATGTAGGTCAGCATGGATGTACTCCTAGAGTCTCATTCTCTGGTGGCACTAACATGCATGAGGTATGAGGGTAACTTTATAACCCTGAAGCCTGTGTTCTGCACAGCCTCCCTTGGCCCGGGGGCAATAGCAGCAGTAAGCAAGGGATTGCGATATGGTTACTTGGATCATGAAGAAGGAAGAGCAATAGAACAGAAGGGAGAACAACAAAAGATGACATTCTTAAGATGGGCCTCCTCCCCTCATTTACCTGATTATTCCACCAATGACTCTCTATCCCTTTCCCAGCCTACTTCCTTTTCTCCACACAGAGCCCAAGCTTTACCTTTCCTCCCCCACCTGCTGTGGACTACAAATCCCTCTAATTTACTCAAGAGCACTACAACTCTATCTCTGTAGTCCTTTCTGTCTCACAGAGAGCCTCAAAATTTTACATTCCCTTTACTACACCAATATCAGTTTCCAAATCCTTGTGCCCTTCCTGACCCTTCATCAACACCTAACCAGCACACCTGCCAGCCCATGACCTCTTCAAGTCTGCCCTGTTACTTATACTGCTAAACTGAATTTGCTTCAAGGCTCTTTGGAAGGACAAAATTGAATTTCTATCTGAGAAGTCTTGAGCTTAGTCATCTATAAAAGAAGGTAGGGGAAGAGTCAAATTCAAAATCCAGTGATTCACATCTGAAATGAGTTTTACAGAAATGCCTTAAATGGGCTATGCCATAAAACTTGAAGATCCAGCTAATAGCTCAAAGCCAAAAGAATAAGGTGTGACATATTAAATCCTCTTGCTAAAAGATCCTTACCCCTTCCAATTATAGAGATGTTTTATCAAGGGGCTCAAATAAGGTCTGAAACTTACTCCTCAAACTGTTTTTATGGTGGTAGAAAGTTATGGTCAGTTCACAAAGAAGCAGTGTGACAGATAAAAAGGAGTAAAAGCCTTTATCCTTGTTATAATCCTTTATCCCTTTACCCTTGTTATAATCTCCTTGGATTTAGGACTTGAGAGTGTCTGATTTGCTAAATACACAGTGTTGTGGACAGCTATATGTATCTTAACTTTCGCATGACTGTGGAAAACTGGTAGGATAAGTTGCCTATCCTGTTTGTCTTTCCAGTTTTCCTTTGGTATCCTTTATATTCCTTAAATAGTAATTTCTTTTTGATACAGGATTCAGCTGAAAAGGTCTAAAAGTGACATACAACCAAATACAGCTGAAAGTTTTGTCCAGTTTCATAGAGTCTTGGGAAGGCCAATGCCTCATTCTAGGAAAATACTTTAATTCAGTGCAATATATGTTTATGATAAAATAAATGTTAATTGGAAAAGATGCTTCAGTGCTTTCATGGATCAGAGACTAAGATTATAATAAACATCTAATTCAAGTTTAATTTCTTTTGTCTTTAAATGCTCACAGTATATCTTCAGGGAATTCAGGCAGTTATCCATTTCAGTTAATGTGTAATATAATAAGATAGCAGCCACTGGACATAAATTCTGTGATTTTATTATATTTTTCTTACATCATCTGTATTGCTCTTGTTTATTGCTAGGGGTTAATTTCTTTGTTGGCAAAGCTAAAAATTATCCATGACATAGTTCTGCTGTTTTAAGGGCCAGTTTGGTGTTCAAGACGCTTGAGCTCAGTGCTTTGCCCCATCTGTAGAAATCTATGCTTTCAAGTGAGCACCTAGAGCCATCAGGGTATGTGCATCCCATATTCACATTTATTTCTGTAAGGACAAGGTGCCTAGATAGCTGCTCAAAGAACATTGCTTAGCTGTTTGGAGATCTATTTTTATGAGTAAAACTGCTCAAACAAGGTTTATTTGTGAATGTGCCTCACAATAAATGATCCTGATAAGGATTTAGCTCTGATCAGCTGTGTTGCAACACACAAAGAAACGTTTCCTCCTATCTTGCCTGTGTGGCTAAATCCACTGTGTGTCAAAGCAAATCTACCTGACACTTTCTTAGATAAAAGATGGCAGATTGTGGCAGACATACTATCCCCTTTTCATTTTCCCTTACTACCAGGCTAAAGTGTAACACCTTTGGCTTCCTCCCTCCCCTTTTCTGATGCAATTGCTAGTTAATTATTCAATACAAACTGAGCTATTTCTAGCACTGAAAGTGAGAGTCTCTGATCACTCCTGAATACCTGTCACTCGTTGCTAGAACAACTTTCTCAGAACATAGAGAATATGAGTTCAAATAATCTTAAAATAAATTCTCCCTATTTCTGTCTATGAACTTTAAAATGTCTGCAGACCTAGCAGACTGTGCATCTGCTGAGGCCAGAAATCCCAGAATGTGTCAGATTTAATCTGTGTGGTATCCAGGGCACTTAAGATATGCTGAACTTGAAGTTGATCTCAAACCTACAATAACATTTGTCTGGCATTTTGGGGCATCCAGACATTGTGCCCAGGTGATCCTCACATTCCGCTGTCTGGAAATCTAATTTGTCTCAAGAAAACCTGTGTAGTTCAGCTTAAAGGGAAAGTAATTCTGGACATGCCAAAAGCCTGACTTTGCATATGCAAGTAGTTAAATGTGCAGAAGACTATGAAAACCTATGTTGTGGACTTTGGCAGCTAACCATGCAGTCACTAAACACAAGGTAGCCATTACCACTGCCTCTGCCTTCTGACAAATAGCAGACCTGGACACCTAAATCTCAAAACACTGGAGAGAGTCTTAATCCTGAATGGTGATCAAAGAGGGGTACACCTCCATAACTCATCAGAAAGCATCAGTTTAGTGAGTGGCTGAGAAGGACCTGTGCCTTTCATTCTGAAGGAAATAAGCTCACTTTTTCCTCCTTATACACAACTTTAGTACTCATCAGATTCTTTTGGAAGTTGTGCTCCTCTTTTGGTAAAAGAGATCTTTTGAGCAGCTCACAAAATGTATCGTGCAGCTTTGTTCTGAGGTTCACAGTCTATAAAATAAAAGCAAAAATCACTTTTCTTAACGGACACCCACACTAAAATACCGTGAGCAGCTGAAGTGTTCCAGTAATGGAGATGATGTAAGAATTGTAGATAAATTTATCTAGGTTATTGTATCTAAACTAGATAAAATATTTCAGACAAGATAGTGTTAGAATTTTGGAGCGCAACACCATGGAATTTTTGCACTGTGAGTTGATCACAGATGGAGAGCTCAGGGATGGCAAAGGTGTGTATTGGCTGAACTAGTTACCCTAAGAAGAGCTGAATATTTTCAGGTAATTATTGAACACAGTCATGTGCATCAGGCAAATGTTTGTGCTCCTATACGTGCCCTTGATTTTGATATACAAAATGGGATTTTTTTCCATCTAAACAGTGTTGTGCTGAAGCCAGGTATAAGCTGGTATTCTCATTAGTCATTTTAGACTGATCCACATTTTTAAAATTCTTTAATATTTGTCTAAATACATACTATTACAAACTCTAAAAAGTTCAATTTTTATTTTTCAAGGACAAATTAAAAATTATTTTTGCAACTTTATGCACCATGATATAGTAGCTTTATGCACACATTTTTTTACTGATAGTATTCTAGTTTTCATTATTCTGACCATTGCTATATTTTAGAAAACTTTTGCCTCTCTCCATTCCACAACACAAGGCTGTTAAACTCCATTTACTACCTCTAGCTGCTCGCCAAACTTGCTTGGATTAAAGCAACTAAATATTCTCATTTCCATTCTGTTTTCTCTAATTGCTCTTTTGTGTTTCTGAGGAGATGTCATATTTGTGAATTCATGAAATATTTAAAATATTATTATAAATGCTTCTTAAGTGTTCTCAAGGTTAGGACAGAAATTATACAAGTCATAAAGTTCTCAGTAAAAGTAAAAAAAGTATGTATCTCCTGCTACTTTGGTCCATATCAACTAAAGATGATGTGGCTTTCTCAAATCAGTAAGAGAGGGTACAGCCAAAATAGTGTGTTTTTAAGCAAAATATTTAAATAGCAGTTTGTCATTTTAGCCCCAGCTTTGCATGTTTTGCATCTATATAACATTCAGTATATGGCTATTAAGTAACCGTAGGGATGTGTACATGTATGTGTATACATAAATATACATATAAGCACATATATAAACATAAGTATTTTTAAGATTGTTTTAAAAATAATGTTAGGTTTCCTCTGGAACAGTTAAACAATCTATTTCAGATGGCTGGCTATTGATATATTTAGGAGCAGTGCTCTTCCTTTTAGATTTTTAAGAGCTGCCCTAAGAAACCAGCGTTTCCCCAAATTCTAATATAGCACTTATTTTTATATATTTATGTGGCTAATAAACTTTCTTTTATGTATTAGGCCATATATGACACTTTTTTCTGTAGTTCTAGATTCCCTAGTCATCTTTAAAATGATGAATATGGTATTGAATATCTTGCAGTAAAATTTGTTATTTAAAATACAGTACATGATACCCATGAATCACATTTTCCTGATGAGATAAAAAATTAACAAGACAAAATAAAAATTGTAAGTCAAACATGAATTACCTAGAGAGTGACATTTCCTTCTACTATATGATAATTTTATAAAGATAGTAGTCCCACTGAAGATTTCATATTGCTAACTCTAATATTCATCTGCTTACATGAAGTTATGACAACACAAAAATGTTGAAAAGGAAGTGAATTCACTTCTTTATAATGGTAAACTTATTGAGCAATGTCACCATTTCTGTGGAGTATATATTGACTGAGGGGAAAAAATGTCCTCTGGATTGCAAGCCAGAAATATACAAAAGTCTTCTGAAAATGTTATGGAAAATAGTAATAATTTGAAATAGGTCACATTAAGAAATTCTGTGCATTACTAAAATACACATCCCTTGACAAGAGTTTTTAATGTAGCATGGTTGTCAGGATTGACCACAATTTAACACACATAATGGGCCAGAGCTGATTGAAAATAGTTGTAATAGTATCTATGAGTTGTCTAAGTATTTAAGCATATTGTTGCTATACATGGTGTATTTATGCGTGTTCTATGAAGCAGGTAATTAGTGCATTTGAATTTTATTTCCAACATTGACTAGCAATGCAGATCTGTGAGCCAAGTTCACAGATGGCATAGTCAGCTTTAACTCCACTGATTTCTGTTGTGCTTTCCTTAATTCATCCACTAATTATTTCAGAATTAAATCTATAATTTCATCTTTTCCTTTGTAACCCTTCACCACTCTAGTCAGTGCTGTCTAAATTAAATATACTTGTACTCTGGATTGCATTCAAGGTACAACTGTGAGATGATTATATTTCTTTCCAGATATCTTTAGACACAGTGGAAAATTACAGGCCTTCCCAAAGTTACATATATCTTAGTAAGATATGCTACACAATGGAGAGGATTCAGGTAGGAAATCAGATGGTGCTAAGGATCCAGCAGACACACTGTAGGCACTCCTGGGTTTTCTTCTGGTCTGGCTCTAGACCTATGCCATGGACTGAATATCCCATCATGGCTGATACATATAAAGATAGCTCATGAAGTGCATCCTTTTCTTTACTTTGATCCAAAAGCAACCAGTTTGTGCACTCTGAGATTTCTTTGTGATGCAGACTAAGGCATGGCGAGTAGCAACAACCCAAATTTAATTGCTGTACTGAACTGAAATGCTAATGTAGGGACATTCTGTAAAAGATATTCCAAGTCATTCAGAGGCTGGGGATAGTGGTTGAGATCATCTCAGCTTTTAGTAGTCAAGATTTCAAGCCAGAACCACAAGGTCTAACTTCTTTGAATTGGTGAGAGGTAACACATGACTCAGATCCAGAATTCTTTCTGAAACACTCTTGTTATCTTTCATCTTTTCTTGTTTTACAATGTCCAAGCATCTCTCACTTTAGAAAAGGAATGATGCACTGATTTGAGGGTTTTCCTCTTCTTTAATATTGTAAAAAAATAAAAATAAAAAGACCATGGTTTGAAAGTAATTTACTCCAAAAATCCGGTTGAGTGAAGGAAAGAAAAGCATGATTTTTCCCAAGACAGGAACGCCGTGGAAGATAAGTTACCAAATGAGATAGAAGGGAAGGTAAAACTATTCCAGGCTTCTTCACCCAAGAACTTTACAGTAGAGACAACACAATGGAGTATAGGATTTTTGTAAGTGTTTGTAGTGAATTCTAAACTGCAATAGAGCTGTTGAGAAGAAATATGAGTTTGTAAGAAAAGATAGACCACTTACTCGGTCCTTGTCCTGTGCTTGAATGAGTTGCAGCCTTAAGTCTTCACACATCTCTTACAAACACTTTAGCCTGATGATTTCCAAACCTCTAAAAGGCTTTACCTTCTGGCAGCCAGTGAGCACTTCAAAAGAATCTTGAAAAAGTCACGAGTGCTTTGGTGATTTAATGAGCTCATACATAGATGACTCAGGCACAGTCTGAAAATCCCTTGGGGTCTGCTGTGTCCCCTGGTGCAATAACTGAGCCGACAGCAGAGGGAGCATTAAACTCATTGCTCACGGGAAAGTGTGGGGAGTGATACCCATGTTCCTATAATCCTTGTATGGGTAGGATGAGCTCATTAGCCTTCTGGCAGTCATCCTAGGAGAAGGACAACTCTGATTCCAAACCCGGGCAGATGGAGCTCGTTTAGCCCTGTGAGGCCTTCCATCTAAGAGAAGGACACTCTAATAAAACCTCTGTCCTAAGGACTTGGCTGCCAGCATCCAAGCTTGCTAGGTCCTGGCAGATGAACCTTAGGACTAAAGGGTGGGTCCAGCTCTGCGCATGCTGTGTCTCACCTAAAAAAAATCCATTGCGCTGGCTCAAGGGTGCTATCTGCTAGCCTCTTTTTATCAGCGCAGTTGCAAAAGGCGCTGATGAAGAGAGTGGGTGGAGCCTTCCCTGGATCTTCGTTCGCGAAGCCTAGCCATACATAGATGACACAGAATTTTTACCATGAATAAATGATATCAAGTCTTTTACTCAAATGGGACTTTTAAGTGAATGAAAAACTTACATTAACAGCACAAATCTTCCTTCTTTTGCATGTTCTAGTAAGGCAGCACCATTCTCCTTACCAGTCAAGGTATGTGCTCCATTTGAGCATACACTGTCTAGTTAAGTCTACCATTTGCAGTAGCTGTCACACTTTTAGGACATTTTTGTTTTTTTGGCTCTTTGAACAAACTTTGGGCAGAGTTGATAGAAGTAAGCAAAGGCAGTTTTTCAGTTATAGCAGATTTTCCATGCATACACTAAGCAAAAAGACTCAGCTGTCTAGTGAGTGATAGTAGAATCACAAGTCTCATGACTTGCAAGTGAAAATTATTTATATGCAGCTGTTTAAAAAGTAATTTGGGTTTATATATAATTGAGCATCTCCTCAAATCCTTTTCATCTTTATATTATGTGAAAGCACACTTCCATCAGCTATTATCTGCTTTTTCTGGGTCACTGTTATGAACATCAGTTCTGACTGATTCTTTCACTTTACTGTTTCTTCTAAGTTGAAATTAGGGTTACTCCATTTAATCATCATAGATTACATTTCATTTTATTATATGTTTATTATATGTTATATATCATATATCATGTGTTATATATTAATTTTATATATTCTATATAATATATTATGTGTTATATATTAATTTTATATATTCTATATCATATATTATGTGTTATATATTAATTTTATATATTATATAATATATAATTATATAGGTATGCCTTTTTGTGTATGTGCCCTATGCCATTATTTATCTGCATCCATATTTGTGTGTGTAACAGTACGTAGACAGAGATTTATATCTGTGTGTATGCAGGTTTACAGAATGAATGAACTTCAGATGAATGTTTTATTGGGTGATTGCTGTTCTTTCTGGCATGAGAGATGATCACATAACACATTTGTCATGATATGATGGAATAATTTCTTTGTGATTTCCACGAAATGCCTCCCAGTATTTAAATTTGTGGGTATAGTCTTACAAGCCAAATAGGCTGAAAATCAGTCTGTAAATAATACATGACTTTCCCATATTCTATTATTTTTTCTCCTTGATGTGCCATCAATGTTTTTATCTTTATTTTTGGTGATGTTTTGGTCTTTCTGTCCATGAGCACTGTATACCCTCTTACAACAAAATTTGAAGTTATTTCATAAAATGAGGCAAGTGAGACCCTTGTTGGATTCTCTGAGGGCTTTTTGCTCTTTATCATTTTCTTTTTCTGAAGCTTCATCAGTCACAGATGAGGCAAACCTTGTACTTTGCAAAGCCAGGCCTGCAGGCAGTTGTTAAGGATTTGTGCAGCTGTGACTGTATGCAGAACTTTTCAGCACTGGATGTCTTCCTGATTGCAAATTGTTCATTTTGGTTAGCTGATACTTGAATTTTCTTGCTTTAGAGGTTTTTTTTTTCTGGGAGTACCACACTGGTTTATAATACTCTCTCTTTTTGAGACATGAATTCTGTCACAGCTGAGAGTGTATGGCATGCTTCGTGGTGTGTGAGTCATTGAGGGGTTGCTCCTGCTTTAAACTTAGAGAACTAAAATAAATTTTGTGGCTCTTTGTGCCTCCCTTTGGGTTCTTTGCAGAGAAACAACATTTAGAAGAAATCTGCAAACCATGACTGCAAATCACCATAAACCCTGTAATAAAGCAAAATGAAGTTAAATACTCTAAGCTTCCATATGATCAAATGATAGGAGTCATAGTCCTTTATACTTATAATTCAACCTGCTAATGAGTTCTGTGACTTGCTTCTGGATCAAAATGCAGCTTATCATTGTTAGTGAACCTTTATTGCTTTTCCCTTCAAAAGCTGACATTCTGAGCCTTTGGGCTTGAGGAGGGTTTCTAAGAGAGATGCTTTGTAGAAGAGCTATTAGTCTTGTACAGCCTAACATTTGACAACCTAGGAGGTTACCAAGACCATTTACCAGAATCATTTCACATTCCTTCAGCACCTCCTTCAGCATCCAAGGAAGTTAGGAGATATCTAGGTTAGTTTTCTTACAAACCTGTGAGACATTATGAAAAAATATTTAGTTTTTTACAGGTTGAAACAGGTAATTTCATCTAAATGTTTTTTAAAGCATTTTACACTATTACATTTCAAGGCTGGCAAATACATTGGTATACAGGCATGAACAGTAGTTGACATAAAAAGATTTGCCTTTAAGTTTCTTACAGAGGGGACTTAATAAGTTTAAGGAGTTATTTATTCAAACATTTATTCAGAAGCTGGGAAAAATTCATACTTTGAGATGCATTATTCTGTGAACTGAATTTAAAACTGCAACTGACTTTTCGGTGAGGTATAGGTCTCTGGTTTAAAGATTGAGAGGTAAGCTATACTTTTCCCTGACATTTTTTATTAGAAGAAAGTTGTGTACAAATAAAAGTATTCTATATCTGTGAACATGGACACTTTTCAAAGGGACAAAAATGCATGCTGTTTACATATTGGATATCTGTGTCAAATGTTCTTTTTGTGCATCATCTCTCAGTATATTGGTATTACCTAGGTTTAATTTTCTGCATTTCTACTTAAAGATTTTAAACATACTATTTTCTGGGTTTGTTTTTTTTAACATTGAGAGTTTTATTACATCATTCATTTTACCATTCTGCGACTCTTTGGGAAACATTACTCTACTGGAAGTTACCATTAGGATCTCATGCAACAGTGTGTTATCCAAGACAGCCAATTACAGTTGTAATTTCTCACAGATGTTTTAACCTGGTGGGTTTAAATTGATATCCAAGGAAGTTTTGAAAGACTTCACAAAATCCATGTTTATTGCCACTCTACATACGATTGTCTTCCTGACAATACAACTTACTATCTGTAAAGAAACACCATATGGTTTTAACTCAGATGAGACAGCACCACTGTGTAGTAGATGAAAAGCTGAAAAGCAAAACTTTAATACACTGTGCTAAAATGCATGTGTGAAGAAATCAAGAATTTCATAAACACAGGTGATGGCCTGGTAGGCTTTTCTGGAAGAATCATCTGTCCTATCAAGATGATGCATGATGAGTAGATATTGGCTGTAAACTTTCTTTTTCCTTACTCTGTTCTTAGTGATCTTTATATTATTTACATAGATGGGTTCTTTGGTGGTACAATTAATAATGTTATCCATTTTGACCTCTAAAGACTTATGCAGTAAATTACATTCTTCAGATGTGGGTGACTGGAAAATTGGCTTTTTGAGAAAGTGTTTTTAAGAGAGGCTGGGGTAGTTGGAAATTGTTTTGAAAAAAGGTGAATGTTTAGCGTATTGGTTTTTTAAGAAGTACAGAATTGTTTTGGTCAGGTGTTTGAGAAAGAAGGATGTTTTCGAGTTTGGATGTTTTGGGAATGGATTTTTATGAGGGTTGAAAAACAGGAATGAAAAGCAATGTGTTTTTCTGGGTATTTTTACTTCAACTGATTTTGCAGGTGTGTGTGAATGTTTTTCCAATGTTCTTCCTATTCAACTGTAAAACCTATATAAGACCTCCATTTTAGTTCAATAAAATCTTATTCTTCTGTCTACCACAAAGGCATGAATCTATGTCAGTTTTTCATATGCTGCATTCAGGGTTTTATTAGTCAGTTAACTTGCTAAATATGTGGGAAATGCATGTATTATAGAGAAGATTTCTTAAGAGTTGTATTTCCCATTGGGCTGCCATAGCAGTTGACATAGGGCTTCATGTTGTGTGTAAAAGTTAACACTGTACAGATTTTGCTGCAGCTCTCATGAAATATATTAAGAACTGGCTTAAATGAGAATTCTCACAAGGAAATTGAGATAGAGGCATTCTTCATGGGGTCATGGAGATGTTTGCTTTTTGCTAGCATCGTTCAGTATGTCGATTGTGCCTCAGCTTTTGCGAACAGATGCCTTGCCACTTTTCACCAATATATTTTGGTATTTGATATTTTACTGAAGTACTTTTAATTCGTGGCAAAGTTTGGTCAAAATGGGTTTTGTTGAAATACTTCCAGCAAGGGAATAAGTTTTTAAACAAGGAAGAAAAATATTTTCTTATGTGACACAAAATTTCTTTATAAAATGCAAATACCAAGGTCACCAGCAGTGAATTTAGCACTTACTTCTTCTGAGTCTAGATGGTGATTTCTGTCCTGCTAGGGTAACATTTTCCAGTAGACTGGTTTTAGAATTACAACACTAAATGAAAACTGATCCAGTACCTAGGCTCTCAGCTACCAAGTCCCAACACAACACACTGTCAAACAACTTTAATTTATGCAACTATTATAAGATATGCTGGAAAACAGCAGTGGAAGAATATTGCTCTGCCACATCTGTTACCACCATTCCTCTTCATCACTGATATCACTTTAGAGAACAGTGCAGGACTTGAACTCTCCCACCTTCTAAACAGAACTAACAGAAATTCTCTTTGCAGAGCAGGGAGAGATGGAGAAAAACCTCAAAATAGTGACTGGATGCTTTCCCATTCCTTGATGGAGTATTTTTTGAGAGAATAGTGCAATTAACCAGCATGGTGAGATTATGAAGGCAGAGATATAAGATGATGTCAAGAATAAGAAGACACTGAAAACTAGGAAATGGAAACTTGATAAGCGTGAAACAGTCAAGGAAGAACAACAAATCTTGCCAAGTTGATCTGTTCTCTGCTGAACATCTTAATACTGTCAAGAACTTTTCTAAGCTTTCTTCTGTCCCTGTAGTCACTGAGAAAAGGATCTCAGTGTTATTCTAAACAGCTCAATCAGTAATAAGACTTAGGTAGTATTGAAAGCAAAACAGAACTGGTAACAGAAAAAAAGTATTTAGTGCTCTGAATGAATTCTGACTATTCACCTCTATCACACTGTACTTTTCATGCTACCTGTTAAAAAATGAGTACAGAAAAAAAAAGGTCATTGAGGAGTAAACAAGTGTCACACACAGTAAAGTAGGAGATACCTTAAATTTATAGAGTTTTCTAGACTGCTAAACTGACCTTGGCTTTCATTGTCAAAGGGTGAATATTCAGAGAGATATTTGCATAGAAGCAAGCATAAAAAGAACAAGGAGTTCTCCATTTAGGTAGCATATTGGTGTTTTCTATTTATAGTAACATAAATACAGATGAAGACTTTGGCTTCTTGCTTCAAGAGAGGAAAGCTTTATATGCCTTTATTCAAAAGACTTGGTATATAGAAAAGAAAAACAGATCACTAATTTGGTCCAAGGTATTTTTTTGTTGTTCTTAGATGTTAGTGTACTAATAATTATAAACCCTTTGAAATACCTCAATCAGGGTAGATGTGGGTCACAATAATTCCCACAGAAACAATAGTGAGGAGCCAGAACACTTCCTCTAAGTACATTCTTCTGAGCACATTTATGTCCTTCAACTGTGAAATGTGTCATACTCCAAGATCAAGTAACCATGCTGAGCAGTAGCTACATATTTTTGACATATTGTTGGTTATTTTGTCTCATTTCAAAAGTTGTTATACAGTGCTTAATTTAAGATTTTGCATTTTCATTACAAGTGTGTTTTTTGCTCTTCTAGGGTTTTTAAGAATTTATTTTCTTTTGCAGTTTTTTTGTAATTTACTGTCTGTATTTCTTTTTAATATATTCCTTCTCTGTATTCCTCGCCCTCATGTAGGTTTCCAGTCTTACTCACAATGGAAAAGACTCCTAACTAGGAAGTTGATGTGAGCAACCCTGTAGGTGACCTGATTATAACGAGTTATTCATAGCAGGTAGGCATAATATACTGTAATATCATTATGGGGAAAATGTATTTTGTTCAGGATGCCCACACAGTTTAAAGCACAGTGAAATCAGTTTAATACGATAACTTCATAGGCAAATCAATTATAACTACAATTATACTTTACAATGCATTTCAGTATTTTTGTTTGGTTTTGTTGGGGGTGTGGAGAAGACATGGGAGATTGCAATCTTCTTCTGACTATAGAAATGGATTTCCAATCTACTCTTGTTCACTATAAATACATTCCACTGTGTAGGCCTTTCAATATCTTGGTAAAATGTTTCAGATCCAAACTCTTACCACTCCATTGACTGAACTTCGCAATTTAAAACTAATGTGCTGTTCCACTGTCTAAAGGCACTTCTGAGGGACAACTCTAACATTGTTTAGATGCCAGGTAATTTGTTACAACCTGAATTTCCTAGTCTGCTTAATGGCTGAAAGTTAAATGTTTGTCATCAAAACCTGGTGATCTTTTCAGCAATTATCCACGTGACAGCAATGAACCTGTGTCTCTGCAAATTTGTTAGTCATCTATGAGGCAAGGCAAAGCTGACCTTGTAACATCAAATTCCATTTAGAACTAGTGAATAGCTTGAAAAGAAAGTACTTGGTATTTTTCAAGCAGTATTAAAAAATACAATGCTGGGCAGAAAGATGAAATCTTCAGCAAATTAATGTGGAGATTCTGCCCTTTCCAAATAATTTATAGATGAATTCTGTCTTAATAAATATTATGACTTCAGTAAAGAGTTTCAGAGCAGGGATGCTCCCCTGTAAATGTTTGAAGCTGTATCTTTGCCTTTCTATGTGTGTCATATTCTTTGAGTGTTCTTTCTTTAACCCTCATTAGTAGTTGCACTTTCTAGCTTCGCTCAAAATTAGTCACTTGCATCCCTTTGTTAAAACATCAGATTTAAATCAAAATGTCATATACGTAAATGCATGTTACTAAAAGATGCAGGTTTCTTCTAGTCTATATCTTACCTAAGTTGTTCTTATGCATTGGCTATAGGCCACAAGAACATCTAGGCACAAAGAGTCATGAAGTTGGGGCTGGTACCCACAGTGAAACAGTTCATGTTAATATTCATGACTAGTCTTTCCACTTCCCTGCCAGATGACTGTGTTATCCGCTCTCAATCAAGTCACTCCCCTGAATGTCAGCTATGAAACTTTAAGGGCTTCTAGGCTTTCATCTTCAAGATCTCGCCTCACAAAGCTTACAATTTGCTGCATAGTTTACTGGATAGGTATCCAATTTATTTGGCTAAACTAGTAGGCCTTGTTGCTGCTTTAACATTAGCTTTTACATATTGCAAATGAAATTTTAAGGAATTTTCTTTTAAATCTAAATAATTGAACTGCAAGTATTTTAAGTAACCACTTGTAGGTCTTTCAAAGACGCTGAGCGAACAGCTCCTGCCAGAATGTCACTGCACCATTTTAGACACAAATCCACTGGCAATACCCAGGGTAGGATTTAAAATCAAAACAAAAAATTCTACTTGAAGGGCAGCAACAACNGCACTGAGCAAACAGCTCCTGCCAGAATGTCACAAAAAATTCTACTTGAAGGGCAGCAACAACTGATCAGAATTGTCAGGGACCAGTGAAGAGGATAGTTGCTTGGTACGAAAATGGGCTGTAGCTGTGATGATTATGTGTGCTAATAGATTTATGAGTTTGGGCAGAAAGATGACCAGATACTTCATCTGTGCCTAACACAATTTCATACAGATTCTCACCAGTTGTGACCTCTTTGTGCTGCTCCAGAATGTTATGCCTGAAATAGCTTGCCCTCTTCATCCCCGTATTTTTATTAGGCTTCTCCTGTGGCCCAAACCTACAAAATCTAACTGCACATACTGTGAAGTGCAATGTTTTTTGAGGAATTTAAGGGGAGAAAACCAGGCTCCAATCAGACAGTTTGCTACATTCTCACCATGGAGAATGGATAGCGCGTAAACTACCCATATGCATTAATTATAATGTTGTCCCCTACCTTCTATTATTTAGCTTGCCAAGTTTCTCCCCTAACTGAATTGTCCTGGTTTTCCTTTGTGTGGCAAAGAAGCTGTCACCTGGTGGTGTTTTTGTCTCTAAGACTAAGGTATTTTCCCCATGAAATTAGAAAGAGATAGGCACAGCCCAAAGAGGCTGATCCACGGGGACCCCATCAAGCTGAGGTATGTTTTTGTAGTTGGTTTTTTTTAATTATTATTATTATTATTTTTCACTGAGTCATTGGTGACTAAGAACAACAGTGGGGAGCAATTAATGTTTTCATAAAACTTAGACCTAGTGCTGAGCAGAGAGCAGGAAGTAGTTTGTCTGTGGTGAGTAATCCTCAAGAGTCACAATTTCCCTGTTCACTTTTCAGTTCAGAAGAATGCCATCCTTTTGTTTAATAAAGTGTAATGTTTATTAACAGTAATCCATTTAGATTGTCTCCTTTGAGACCTTTTCTGTACAGTCAGAGCTCTACGCTTCTACTAGGAACTTAGGGTTTTTTTTCTTCTTGTTTCTGTTCTTCACAGTGAAAGAGCTCTTAAAGCTGTTTAGATACAAACTGTGTCAGCTCCAGCCTTGCCATACAGAAAAATAATTAAGTCTAAAATATGTGTATATAAGCCCCATAATCTAAAATTGTAGCAGCTCAATTTCCTTGCTAGGAAGTGGGAAAATTAGCTATGATATGTCATGTGGTGGATCAGGGTGGGAGGTAGCACAGGTGGTCATAACAACTTCAAAGGGTTTATTATATAAGGCTCTGCTCATTTTTAATAAAATTGTCCTTGAAACTCAGCTAGACCAAAAATTAATCGGAAGCTCTCAATGATTATTTCTTAGGAAAGCACTCTGAAATTTCACATGGTGAAAATCACTTATCAGTGCATCTAAACTGAGTTTATTTTAAAATACAGTTTTTAATTAAAGTTTGCAATCCTGAGCCTGCTGCTATTACCTTGTATCTTGCTAAAAGGTCACAGCACTGGTGGCATTAACGGTATGAGAACCTGATACAGGAGATTATGAATGTTCAAATTGGGTTTCAGTGCTGGTATAGGCAGGCTTAGTGATGAAAGTGAGGGGCTTGTTTCTTGGCTTAGTTGTAGCTACAATCAAACCAGGCCAGGTTCCTAGGATGGGTGTATGCAGGCAAGGGACAAATGGTTGTCGGTGGTGTCAGTAGCCTTCTTTGAGGTGGGGCTCCATCAGCCCCCAACAAAGCTCCTGCAGTGGTGTGATGAGCAGGGTGAGGGTGATGACTGGGGGACGGGCACGCTTTCCACCTCTGGAGATGATAGAGGCAAAAACTCCAATGTCCAAGACTCATGCCATCTTCTGAGATGTCCTTATCAAGAACAGGAACTGCTTGATGTGACTCATGCCCCTTATTCTTCACAAGACAAAACTTTTTGTGTGCTTTTGGAAAGTCTTGAACTGCCTTGGTTCCAGTTGTATCCTGAAATGTAAATCGGAAGATCCTATAGCTTCTTTACTGTAGCTGACTGTGATATGGGGGGAAAGTAGAGCAATAGACTTTTGCCAGTGGAAAAATTAGCTGCAGTGGTTCTCAGAGTGGCATTGCCAGGAGCTGAATATGAGAAAATTTAATTTGGAAGCTTTAAGAAGACTCCACAAGAGAGAACTAGAACTAGCTGTTGTCTTGTGTGAGCCTGGGGTTATTCTCTTTGGAGTTCCTAAAGCAGATCTGGGTTGCATCTCCTGGCTCTGGAGGATATCTGAAGTAAAACAGAATGATGAACTTTGCACAGCAAGTCGTGTAACTTTGGGTGTTGCCTGAGCCAGAAACCTAAATTTGCTGTTGTACAGAGACAGGCAAAGCACAGGGATTGAAAATCCTCCAACATGGCACAGAAGATGATGTTAAGGACACATCAGAGTTGAGGTTCTCCAGAATTAAGCAAGAGACTAAGTTATCTAAACAACCCCAAGGATTAGATTTGATACAGCTATATTAGCACAGTGATCATAACTTTAGATTACTATTCCTTTAAAAATATATTGGTCTAATGAAGGCTGAAACTAAGTGGAACATATTGCCATGGCCCAGAGGGATCTGGCATATAACCACCACTGAAAGCAAAAATGATCATTTGTAAACAGAACAGAAAACAAAGCTGTGATAGTCAGAGGTGCATGCTTTAAAACAGTTGCCAGATGAACCATGGCATAAACTCCAGTGTTAGATTATACATGTTGAGCTATTGGGGTTTGTTGTTATTTTCTTTTAAAATTGATGTTTGGTCTCAGGAAAATGATGCTTTTTGCCAAAGCTACTGCTGAGGGTGAGACTTTAAAGAAAGTAACTAGGACTAGCACAGGGTATCTGAGACAGCATACTTCTAAACTTGTGTTATCAATATGAAAATGAGTTATCAATAGCAGATGTGTGTTTCCTTAAGGTACTGAGATGTTTGAAATGCTTTAGAAAATGAGCAAATAAATATAAGGGCATCTTTAAAGGTTTCCATATAGGAACGGGAGATCTAAGCCATAGCCTCACCTATACTGAGGAAACCACCGTGGCAAAAATAACACCAGTAACTGCTAAAAATGCCTAAATGGTCAGACAAGAAAATAGGCTTCTTTCTGTTTACTTTTTCTATACAGAAATGAAACTGTGCTTGTTTTAAATTATTGTTTTTCTAAAGTATCTTTTCTGTAAAAATATAAACCAAACAATCTTTAGCATTTGGATCTGTGGTTACTTTGAAGAGAATAAGTCTGAGGAAAATGATGGTGAGAAACAGAAGTCTTAGGTCACAGAGATACAAAAAAGACTTGTGTTACTGCAGAGAAACGTGTGGTCTGGCAGAACAGGTTACATCAGTGTACTGCCAAAATGGCAGGGAAGCAAAAGTCTTTCTGCCCAAGACAGCTTTAGATGGGCAATAACCACCCTGGGAGGAGATGGCTGAACCTGGAGACATGATTCATCTGGTACTAATGAGCTTCTTGCTGCCTCAGAATAGGTGAGACAACACAAGGAGGTCTCGGAGATTAGCTGACTACAGTTAGTAAGTTGCTTTTATGTGCTGGGGATTTTTTATTATGCTGACTGCTGTTAGGGTTGCATTTGGTCATGGAAGGAAGAGGAGGAAGTAGAAAACTTATTCTAAGAAGATCTTTGTGCAGAGGTTCATGTTAAAGGTTCAAGGCTAAGCAAATAGATCTCAGAAACTGAATGAGTTTCTCAACACAGTTTTTGTGTTGCTCAGCACCCAGGAAGATAATGACATTTGAGAAAGGTAAAGACTAAACATCTTTTGGTTTCCTCATTAAAATCTTCTTGTTATTTAAGATGTTCACCTAAGGCAGCAAGTTGCTCTTTTGTATTTCAGCCATGCTTTGAGCCTGGGTCTCTGAAAAGGTTTAAACTGTCAAGAAGACAGAGAGAGCAAGAAACAGTAAGACCTGATTGCCCAAGCTAACAAAAGCAAATCCAGGAATTAAATGCAGGCTGTCTTATTACCCCACCCTACATACAGCCCAAGGATGCTGTTTTGGCCAGTGACAGGCTAGTCAGGCTAGTCTGTTCTAGCAAGTGACACATAATCTGCTTTTCTGCTCTTATGCTTATGAAAAAAATTATTATCCCTATTAAGAGTCTCTTTGTCCTTTTAAAAACAACGTTATCCACTAGAAGAGGCTTTGCATGTAAATGAGGTTCTCTTCAAGTTTCGAATCTAATCAAAATGGATAAAACTTTCTTCTAAAGAATATGCAAACTACTTGGTCAAACATCCTTCAGCCTCTAAGTTTATCACCAGCCTGACGTCAGTCTGGAAATCCCAACTTTCTTAAGAGATGATAAATATTATCTGCCAATCTCTTCCACTGAATAAACTCTGTTTGATCTGCATTAATCACACTTGGCAGAAGCTGTTCAAGCCTGCTAACAGCAATCCTGGTGAACAGCTTGGCGTCATTGCTTAATAATGAAGTGGAACAGTTTAAAAACAACATGAAGAAGCCTTCTTTTCATTCCCACCCCAAAGTTAATGAAACACACATTAAAGTGAATGGTTTAAAATATTCAATAGATCTGAAAATGCCTTGTTATAATCATATTATTACTCTCAAGGGCAAAACATATCCCTCTTTTTTTTTTCTTTTCTGCTATAATACAATGTTCCAGAAGCACACAGATCTGAGAAATACCAGATACTTCTATAATTTACTGTACCTTTCATAATTTTAATAAAGAAGAGTTCAGTTTTCTGAATTATTCTTCACAAATTTTACCCAAGGACATCTGAGTCACTTATCACTTTCACTCCAGCATGGCTGAGCATAGTTCAGACCTTAGCTCTTCCTGTCATTTTTCTCAGTCAAGAGAGAGGGTCAGAGACAGGTTTGTGTACCCCTTCAGTCCAATATACCCTGTTGTGAGGAGTTCTCCTGATATTTAAGCAGTGAGTGGAACACATGCTGAGTATTTCTACAAAAATGCTAGATCTAGTTGCAGGTTCTTATTCATCAAACACTTCAAAATGTTTTCTAGTAATTTAACTTGACCATGTAGATGTGCTAAACTCAGTGGGACTGTTGACATAGAAAACATTCAGCACAGAAACAAGGCATTGGTAGAAACAGCTATCAGAGTACTCAGGGAGGGTAAGAAATGTACTCCTAGGGGGTTACATAGCACCTGTCTTGGTTTTGAATACATGGGAAGAAGGAGCAAGTAAGAAAGAGAGCAGGGAAGGAAGTGCAGAGCTATATCACTGAAAAAATGAGGTGGAAGAATGGAAAAGAACTGAGGAGACAAGGAAATACCAGCATCTTGCATTGAGTTGTGGCTGGATAGAGAAAATACTATTTTGAAAAAAAAGAAAGGTCTTCACAAAATATTTTGAACTCCCATACAATTTCTGGGAATTACTGGTATTCAGGGCCTGCTGAGCAATGACTTGCAATTTTTTACTGAGAAATTTCTCTTGTAAAAATAAATTTGTAAAACCAGCATGGTTGATAAAGAAGAAAAACACCAATGAACATTTTCCCCTAGAAAGTATATAAGAGAAATTTTAAAATATTTCCATGTTAGAAGAGTATGGGAATGTAAGGATAATGCAGCCGAGCTTCTTTATAAATGTGTGCTCATCTCAGCTTAACTCTCAGCCTTTTGAGACAAAAAAACAACTTATAAATAGGTTTTTGGAAGCATCATCATTTTATCATCCTCTTGTACCCTCTGGGCCTTTTTGTAAACCTTCATCTCTGAATAGCTGAAGTTGCTTTAAATGAAACAATTTAATGAGTTAGAAAAGCATATTCTTGGTAGTACTCCAACAGACTCAATGAATCCATTCTGTTTGGGTATAAATTTCCTCTTCTAGCCCACAATATAAACTACTGTCGTTCATTTTCTGAAAATGGGGACCTTCTCAGTGCTTATACATATCTAAAGGGCAGGTGTCAAGAGGATAGGGCCAGTCTCTTATCAGTGGTGTCCAACGATAGAACAAAGTGCAGTGGGCGCAAACTAGGACATAGGAAGTTCCACCTAAACATAAGGAAAAACTTCTTTCCTTTGAGTGTGACAAAGCACTTTAAGAGGCTACCAGGACAAGTCTCCTTCTCTGGAGACTTTCAAATCCCACCTGGATGCATTCCTGTGCAACATGCTCTGGGCGAACCTTCTTTGACAAGGGGATTGGACTAGATGATCTCCAGAAGTCCCTTCAAACACCTATCATTCTGTGATTCTGAGAAGGAATAAATTATTGTGATTTGGAAGATATGTCCAAATACCTCAGCTTTGTGCTGGCTGCAGATTCTGCTTTGGTTCTTAAAGGTAAATAACATATTGTAAGATAACTCTTCAGACAAAGTAGTAAGTTCTTTTGCGCTTCTTCTGGTTTTGGTGATATACCACACATTCATGACTTGCTTTAAGAAGTCTGCATGGAGATGCATTGTGTAAAATAGGCATGCCTTTCATTTCACTAGTCAGCACCATAAATCAAACCACTGGAGTTCTGAATTTTTTAGAGTGCCTGCTTCTGCTGTCATCATGGAGATACAGTTCAGTTGTTCAGTCCACATCCTTATTAATCAATCAGTCTTTACCACAGGCAAAAGTTAATTGATGAAATTTAAAAAAGAATCTATACATTAGACCCTTGGAAGTCTATGAAGAGATTTAATTAATTACTAGTGTGCCAAAAGCTTTTCTAAGACTAGTTACACACTTTTCTTTCTTGCATACACACACATCCCTCATTACAGGGATTTGCTACACAGTCATTTCTCTTGAAATCCACTTCTACATATACCCACAAATAACCTAGGCTTTTTGTTCTAATTCATTAAGAACTAGACTAAACAAATGGCAATGAATGTATATGAAACACATAATATATTAATTCAAATTGCTCTCATCTAAGAAGCTGTCAGTTTAATAAAACCTCACAAATAATGTGCTATCTGAAAAAAAAAAAATCACTGGGCTATAATTCTCAAATTATACATACTCTTCAAGCTGCATTTTCACTGAATGTGTAATGTTTTTGAAGTGATACTGACTGTAATGCCTCCTATTCTGAACACTCTTCACTTACTGGCTCAAAATGCCTTCTTGATGTAAGGTGGAAAAGTAGAAATTGCTTCTAGATATCTAGGGAAACCACTAGAATACAGATTAAATTCTTTACAAGTTTTTGATATGTCAGGAGTCTGCTGTCTGAGAAGGAGTTAAGCTAATCAGTAATGAGGCAATGCTAACTACTTTACATGCTTGTACTGTGGCATCAGCTTACATACCCATGAACTAGCCAAGGCCAAGTCTCTGGTATTCAAAGGAGCACTTCCTAAAGACTCTACTGGAAACTTAATCTAACCACAGAAACCAGGAAGAATATAAGAAAGGAAAGAATTTCAATGGAGAGAAAGAAATGTATGAAAGAATAACAAAAAAGTATGGACACAAAAATATGGCAAGTATGGAAACAAAGAAGTATGAATAAAATGTTCAAAAGCACCTTATTCCCAAGTTCAGAAATTCTAGACTAAATTACACCTTTCTCCTGGAATGTCTGCTGTAATCCTCTTTTTCCAACTGAAGACTCTAAAAGAAGCTGGTGCCCAAGGACATTTTTGTTAGGAAATTTTGTGTTTAAATGTAGATGTCCAGACAAAGAGTAATTTGTAATGGAATGATATATACATATAGGTAACCATAATGTTTCAATTTCATTTCCCTTTTTCTTTTTTTCTTTTTTTTTTCTGTAAATGACAGTTTTCCTGTAATCTCTGTTCTCTCAATGTAGCTGATTTGGCGGAAATGGGTAATTTATGAGGAGTGATATAATTTTGGAAATATACAGCTTTTAGTATAAATCTGATTTTTTCAGATAAAGGGTAAGAGTGAAAGTTGTCTTGAGTGAAATAGAACATAGATTATTTTTTAAAAGGTTAATGTAAATAGCAGGTAATTATTTAGAATTTTAATTTTATTTTGTTTATGAAGATTGAAGGACTTACTGCTATCCTGAAGTAAAACTGGGGGAAAAAAAAATCTCATTAGAAATTCAGGTACTACTTACAGATACACACACTATGGAGTGAATTATCTGAAAAAACTGCTACCTAGCATGCTTGAAAACTTTGAAGAATATTAAGAAGACTGAAACCTTTCCTTGCTTCAACATGTGTTTTAATAGTCAAATATTTATACTATAGGGAAACAAGTTATTTATCATTGAATTCACTCAGCAAATCAAAATGGAAATAGTAAGTGCTCTGCTATCTTTCTTTCAAAACATATTGTCATTGCAGAACTGTCAGGGCTGTAAAGTACTTGGAGATTAAAAAGTGATCTCAGGATAATGAACAATGAATCTGTGTGCACGCTGAAAAGATTAATTTGATCAAGATGTTATAAACACTGCTACTATGGAGATGTAAAAATGATGGAAACACACTTCCTAAGATGGCTCATCAGGTCAGCACCTTTTCAGGCTTCTTTTTGCTGTTATAAACTTCAGTGTTGTCAATCAAATCATTCCCCACCTTTTAACTTTGTAAATACAGGAGCTGGGCTCTTGAGGTAAATGTACTTATGTTTTCAAGGGAAGAAACTGGTAATTGTCATGGAGAGCTCAAGGGCTTCTAGCCCAAATTTTCTTCCTATATGGATTTGACTTTCTAGGTACTCTGCCAGATCTTTCTTCTTGCTGCTTCTTCTGTGTTTGCTGATGCTAGCTGTGTTCATTTACACCCTTTTGATACTGGTGACCATAGCAGTGTTTTTACTGTAAATCTGTCTAGAACTACTGACACAAATTGAAGTGAAAACAAATAAACAAACAGGTCTGGTCAGAGTCATGGCAGATTTGTACTCGTTTTCAAGGTAGCTGCCAGTGTCTTAATTCTTTTCAAGTAAATGCCATATTTCTTTGAGGGAAATGGCCATTAGACTATCTGGAATGACATGATGTCCTAGTTTGAGTCAAAATAAGGTATTCCATGCCATATATGTCATATTCTGTCCTTAAGGTTTTGTTATCCAGCGTGGGCCTTGTGGTCGCTTGCATGAGGCCTAAGACCCTAGGTAACAGGTGCTTAATTTAGCTAATTAACAACTAGCATATGTGAGGAGAGGTCTAAGTCTCCACCAGGCTAGAAGGTTGAGTACCTGAGCCTTGTGAAGATCAGCAGCCCAGCTCTGTTCTTACAGGACTCTCCCTGTTCTGCCTTCCATCTCAGTTCAGGGTTCCTGAGTTCCAGGATGCAGCCTCCTGAGCCTGAGTCCCAGCTGCTGCTGAAATCCTCCTGCTACAACATCAGTGGTGACGCAGTTACCATCAAGGTGGGTTTGGTTCTGGTACTGGTTTTGTGTGTGTGTGTGTGTATAAATATATATGTATAACATTTTCTTCTTGTTATTTTGATTAACATTGTTTAAGTTTCATTTCCAATATGCAACTGTCTCTCTCTTTCTCTGTTAATTTTCCCTTTTCCTCCCTGGAGTGGCGGGGAAAAAGGAGCATAATAGAGAATATCTGTAACTGGGTTGATGGTTGACCCAGCCCTAACCCTGGACACATGAGAACCTTTAAAAAAACACAGCACACAATAACAAAGCATACAGTAATTATGTCACTTAAAACCAAAAATCTAGATTCAAAACTAAAATGAAGACAGACATAATATACTTGAAATCATTTTTCAAATCAGATCACATGTGATGCAGATAAAACTAACCAAGTGTCATATGACTTGAGGAACAGAAAAAAGCTGTTTAAGCATAAGGGGATGAACTTGACAGGATTTTTTTTCAGCTGTTTTTAAAGCAGCAGAAATGCAGGCAGCTGACTACCATGGATGTATTCAGAAACAATGGTTACCAACATTGATCTTGATAATTAGGAAAAAACTCAGTTTTTCTTTCAATATTGAGGTAAAATGAGAAGCAGCCAGGACTAATATTTCCTTTTCTTTGACCTAAGGGAAATTTTGAACATTGTTTTACTATTAAATCTAGAATTTGGAAGAACATGGGTCTGAACATATGTGTAGGTTCAGTTTTAATATCTCTTTCAATATATGTAGTCAAGATTCATTTATTTTTTTGATTTAACCTTCATGTATTGTCATGAGCCTTCCTTGAAAGTATTTTTTATCTTTATTACTTAAAAAAAAAAAAATAACCAAATTGTGTCAAGGTTCTGCTGGTGAATGCTGGCACTTGCCTTCACAGTGTTATCATCTTTGTAAAAATGCTTGCTGAAAAGATGTGATAGTATTGCCAGTCACACGTATCAGCAAACACAGGTTCTGTTTAAGGACCTTGGTTCGTACTTCTTCAAAGAACTAGTTTGATTGTTTATAACTTTAGGACCTCCCAAAACAGATCTTCCTCTGTTACTGCTTATAGGACTTTCAAACACTACACAATTTGCTGGAAATAAACTAGACAAATATATGCAGGCTCGTTTGATTATTTACTATAACATACACTTTGAGATCAGGGACAGTCTGAAAATCACTTGGGGTCTGCTGTGGCCCCTGGTGCGATAACTGTGCCGACAGCAGAGGGAGCATTAAACTCATTGCCCACGGGAAAGTGTGGGGAGTGATACCCATGTTCCTATAATCCTTGTATGGGTAGGATGAGCTCATTAGCCTTCTGGCAGTCATCCTAGGAGAAGGACAACTCTGATTCCAAACCCGGGCAGATGGAGCTCGTTTAGCCCTGGAAGNGCAAATAACTTTGAACAAGGCATGCTAGGTAATAGCTAAGAGACAACTGAGATCGTGTTTGATAAAAACATGTTTCTGCTTTGTATGTGCCCTGACCTGAGCTCATGGCTAACTGTTTGTTTAGAACTGTGTATGTGCCCTGAGCTCATGGCTAATTGTTTAGAACTGTGTCCTCTAGGCTATTGCTAAAAAAAAAACCAAACAAAAACCACAAAACCAAAACCAAAAAATAACCAACAATAAAATGAACAAAACAAAAAATCAAACTTTTATTTACGCTTTGACTATGAAAGAAGAGAATAAGAAAGGAAAGAAATCAGAAGGGCAAAGATATAAGCACCTAGGGATGCTGTCATTTCTGACAATTGGCTATGATTACTTTTTGTTTGCTATGTAACATATAATTTATGGAGCGTATAAGGGTAGCAGGTTTTTTTTATCCTGTGTTCATAACCTCACACGGCCAATAACGGCTACTACTTCACACTGGTGCAAGCAGTCAAGTTGGTAAAAGCAACAAAGTGATACAATTCTTGCAGCATTACAGTCCTGTCTTTAGCAGCCACAGACACAGAGAAACTTAATCTTTAACTGAGTACGTGAAAAAGAGAACAAAATTTTATCTAGAATTTTATTCAATGTAATTGCACCTGGGCTTTTTATTAGAGACAGTAAAAGGAGCATACATTTGTTATTGACTGAGGGAGGAAAGCTAAATGCTCTGCCATCTGGGGATTTTATAGAGCAGCAGCTTGAAATATTCCTGAAATGAAAGTGAGTGGATGGATCCATGTGTTGGCAAAGGAGAGAATGATTTGAATTACGTTTGCTGCTGTGGGTTTTAAGGCAGCTTTGGTCATCATAACCTTGGAGGTAAGAAAGGTGTAATTGCCTTCCTGCAATGACAGGTGAAGTTCATACAGGAATACTTCCAAAAAAGACAAAGGAAGTATCTGCCAACAGCCTACTAATGCAAGCCAAATTATCTGCCCACAGAAATAGATATGACCCCATTGACATTAGAGGAGTTTTATCCATTTACAGTAGCAGGGATATGCCTTCTTACTGAGGTTTATTGTTGTACACATTCTGCCCCAGGGTCACTTTGTAATTACTATAGAAACTAGTGTATTCACTTGATAACTTCTTCTAGCAGCAAAGCAATTAGCCTGTCGATGACTTAATGTTCCTAAGAAGGTACTGAAGTTTTGGAGGCTGGAAGTTTTATTAGAAAGAGATAGAAGTAAAAGAGGGAAAATATCTGGCTGGCAGGCAATGTACAAAGAACAGGTCTTGGTAGAGAGACAGAAATGGCCATTTTAGGAAGTACAATTCACAACACAAAGCTCAAGATTCAATGCAGTACCAAAACTAGAAAAATACGTTGCTAGCCCACTAACTCCTTTCACTACCGACTCTTTGCTATACTAAGACACCTGGACTTTCTGTCTGAATAAACTGCATAGCTTATTCATGGCTAGGTGAGCAGGAGACACATTCTACGAAGTCAGTTGTCACATCTTTCTCATTAAAATATTATTGATGCAAGAAGGAAAGAGGTTCTTCTATACAGAAAACTTATCAGTATATGAATAGCATTGTTAATATGTAAAGTACTCTTTGATCAGGGCTTCGGTCCTAGTTTACTGATTAGAATGGTGCTGATGAAATCTCAGTTTACTGGGCATAAAGGCAGAGATGGAAACATTAGTGGATATCTCAGATTATTGCACTATTGTTATCACAATAGCACAGTATTATTTTGTTATGGAAACCAAGACAATTTCTCTCATACAGAAAATAGATGCAACATATGATGGACTGTATGAAGTTTGAAGAAATTGTTTAGGCAGTTAGAGAATGGAAGAATAAATTAGATAAAGTGCAGCAACCTTAAAGCATAATAACCATTTTTTACTCTATTAGAGGGGAAAATGATCTTGCAAACTGTGATTTACCTGGTTCCATAGAGTAGATTGTATTGCATAACTCTGTTGCATTTTCTTTTCTCTTTGTAACTACTCAAACAAAAATTTAGAATCAATAGGTTCTGGTATACTGGAATGTCAGTATCTATTGAAAATTAACTGGTTTATGGCGATCTGATATAATTAAAATCAGTGCAGATATCTTTAGAGAAATATATTTTCTTTAGTTGATGAAGCCATGTAGGGAGGTTGGGTAAATGCTTCCAATTTTCTGCTTTTCTAGTTAAAGTCTTTATGTGAATCAAATCTCTGTTTATTTTCATTTTATATTGATTTTTATTTCATGCAAACTAGATTTAAAAAAAGACTTCATACATGCACACAAAAATACATTCTAAAGGATACGACCACACGTGCAAATAAATGTTATTGGCAGATTGCACATCACTAACATGTAGTTGAAACAAATAGTGTTAAGTCCGTATATACCTAAAAGCTACATGTTTTTAGATACAGAAGAAATCCTTTGATTTTATTTCCCTGCCTACTTTTATAAAAAGTAAATAATCCACCAGCCATTTAAAAAAAACTCCTTTGAAAAATCCAGTCAACTTCCCAGAAGCTTCCTACCAGCCTTACTTCAATTTTGCTAATTATTATAAAGTCAGAAGGAGTAGCTTTTGCTGTACAATGCTTCTGAGGAGATAAACACAGACTAGATCTAAGCAAATGTGGAGGTTTTAGTATATTTTTTTCTTCTGGTAAAAACGTACACTCATCTAAGTTCATTAGTTCCTCTTGAAATCACTTCTTCAAGGTAAAAAAAAAAACAAAACAAAGAGCGGGTAGGAAATTGTTGCAAGGTGATATTTATTAAGGGAAACTTTTAAAGTTTGATTTCACTTCAAGTTTTAAAGTAGAAATAAACTTTCTGTGTCCAAGAAAATAAAGTTTGGTCGCATTTTAGTAGGCATCCAGCTCTGAGGTGACAATAACATCAGTAAGAACCGTTGCAAGACAGAATTCACTTCCTGCTTCTCTTGGAGGATGTACAACTGCAGGAGTTCACACTACTGGTCAGAGGCTACACTACTACTGCTGAGAGGCACTTCCTCAGACAGCCAGAGGAACAAGAATGCAGCAATGCAGAAGGCCTTGTAAGCACTGTTTGGCTTATCCTTCTCTACTTTCTAGGTCTTGCAGGGACAGAATCCTGCAGATTCTCGTATGGGGATCCCACAGATCCCTGGTCTCGCTTACGGGATTGAAATCCCCAGGTTAAGGAAGACACTTACAGGTAAGGCTTTATTTGCAGACAAGTTGTTTTGAGCATATCTTATTTCAGGGGGATATTAGATCTAATGAACAAACCTGAAAGGGCAACAGGCCATGCCAATGCAATCAGTTTAAATCTTCTTTCAGTCAGGAGAGCTGAATTCAACACTCGAGTTGGGTTCATAGGTTCAAAAAAAAGGTGTTTATTGCACTAAGCAGTTACCAGGGACTGTTGTACTGAATACAAATCTGGGATTTCATTAAACCAGCTGTAATAATCATACCTACACATGCACCAAGGTTCCTTTCTCCAGAAAAAAAACAGAATTCATGTATTCTGTCACCGGACACAGAGAACATTATGTTCAACTTCAAAGCCTATGTTCTTTTTCTGAGGAGATATGCGTTCAAATGCAGAAATAAATGTACTCAAAATTGACATGTACTTTTGTAAAGATGTCACAGTGTTATTTTTGCCTGCAGGGTCCACATAAACAGAAGCTTGGTTAAGCTGTATGTATAGTTAGGATAGTATTCAAGTGTAACCCTGTCATGGCTGCAAGCTGGGAGTGAAAGTTATATGCAGTAGAATTCAGTCTGCAAGTATTTGACATCTGTATGCAATGCCAAATAATCTAGTCATGAATAAAAGTTCACAGATTAGTTCAACGCTTTTCTCTGCTATGCTTTTTAATGAGTTCTCTCACTTAAATACAGATTTCCATAAGGCAGCCTGCTAAAACTGAAATTGAGATGCTTCCATCATCAATCTGGGCATGTTATAACATCACAGCTCTACCAGGACAAAGTAAAGTTTGAGATATCTTATTTTGATATCACTTTTAGTTTTGCATTTGTTGTGGAACGCAATTTAATGACACTTTTTTGACCTTATAAAGGTTATTTAGGTATCTTGAAGAAAGCATTGCTTTCAGTCTACACACTACTGTAACGATTTCTGCATGTATTTGTCCCACATATTGCCCTCAGCCCTTTCACTCCAGCATAAGACATTTTGTGGTGAAGATTTTACAAGGTATACTGTGTTCTGTCACAGGTAAAAACAGTTTTATTCAATTAAGTCATCTAATTCCAAGAGCACAGTTTGAAGTAATACTTGTTCTCTTGCTACAGAAAAACTTACACAAGGGGACAATGTCACGTAATTATCAGAGGTGAATCCTGAAGCAAGGTGTCTTACCTACTTTTGCCATTTCCTGCCATGGAAGTTTCAGAAACTGCCATAAACTCACCTTCTAATAAATCAATGGACTTGCTTTGATGTATCATCTTCTTTTGACAGCATTTACAGCAGCTTTTCACCTCTCATTCTGCATTCACTCCCACATGGCCTGTGCTGGCAGCTGTTTCCAGTGAGTTAGCATCACAGTTTTAATAAGCTAGTTTGTGGAAAAAAAATTTCTCTGAAGACATATTAAGCATGGTAGACCTCTAATTAGTGGTACTTGTACTCAAAGTTCAGTAGTCAGGTCCTTTGAGCCATTGAGAGATTATATCCTTAATAGCTCTGAAATGAACAGAAAACATTCTTGCTTTTTTTTTCCTCATTTCTAAGCCATACCAATATCAGGACATAATTTGATGTCATGGAATGTGTGCATTATGTGTGATCAATAGGCTATGCTGGTGCATTGGCACATCTCCAGAACAGGGAGAAAGCTCCTGTCTATAAAATAACAATAAAACCCAATCAACTAAGTGAATAAAAATGAATGTGTGTGTGTGTTTGTTTCTATCAGGGAGAACTTATATTTCTTCATCCTTGGCTATGAGCTTGCAATAGATCAGATTGTCCCTTCTCTTTCATTTGACTGACAGCAGAGTCTACAACTGCTGAAACTTTTTTTGGTTCCTCATGTTTCTCATCCTCTTTTTTTAAACTTCATTTTTCTCTCTTTCTTTCCAGAGATCCATCACAGCAACATGCAATTCCCAAGTGTTAGCTTCGATTTGCTTGGTGCTGTAAGTCGAAATCAAAGAGAGGGGACAGCAAGTATCCTGGCTGATATGCAACCTTATAATTATTTTCCTCCTTAGTTCCTCACAGAGTGCCATTCAAGGAAACACTAAATAATTACTTTAAAAACAAGACCACGGAGCTCTGCACATCAAATGCTCATTATGTATCTCAAGTGTATGAAATAATCCATCTTGTCAATCAGATAGTCAATTAAAAAGCAAATCAGAAATCCAAAACAGAGCAAAAACCTTGCAATATATTCTAACAAATCAGTGATCCTAGCTAGTTGGACTAGTCATCTGGTTCAACACCAAATACCCAAAGTATTTCCTACTGTGGCTAAAGTGTTACAGCAAGTCACTGAGGATTGCCTTTAGTTACTTTCCCACCAAGTTAAGGGTATTGAGTTTTCAGTATATCTCAGGCTTTAGAGATCATATCAGATTCAGCTGAAATCTGCAAATTAACAGCATGTTTTCTACTGTGATGTTCAATTGAAGAGTGATTTCAGTTTTTTGTTGTCAGCATCAAAAACATTCAGCACGCTCACATCTTATTTCAAAGATACCTCTAGCAGGAATTAAACTCCTTTGTGCCTAAATCTGGGAATACATTTCCTGGACATATATCCCAGTCCTAGAGAGATCATAGTCCTGCATCAAAGACAACATTTCAAATGTACATTTCTTTTGTGAACATTTGTGGTGTTTGGGTTGTTATGGATCTCACTCTTCATTGGAAGTCTTGTCTCTGTTCACTTAGAAGCAAATTTTGGATGTAATCTGAACTTGTGAATACAAACTTTGTCACTAGGTTGCTCTGGCCTTTTATTTTTTACACATTCACTGGAAATGCAATGAGAAGCCCAGATGCTGAACTATGAACATGACTATCATTTCTGCCAGACTTGCTTGTGTTCTATTAAGTAAAAGTGTAAGCACGAAAAATTTGCTGTAGAACAATGGTGAAAGACTCTGAGGTACCAAAGGAAAGATAAATAATTTAATTGTCTTCTCTGTTAAAATATTCAGGAACATGCTATGAGTGGAAGATCATAGAGCTGGAGTCTTTTATGGAATCAGTAAAATACACTCCTATGAAAAAAGGCTGAGAAGTTGGGACTGATGAAGGCTCTAGGCAGATCTTTTTGCAGTCTTTCAGTACTTAAAGAGGGCCTATAAGAAAGATGGAGACAGTCTTTTATAACACAGCTTGTTTCAATAGGACAAGGGGTAATAGTTTTAGACTAAAAGAGTGTAGATTTAGACTAGATAAAAGGAAGAAATTTTTTACAGTGAAGGCAGTAAAACACTGGCACAGGTTGTCCAGAGAGGTAGTAGAAACCCCATCCTTAGAAACATTCTAGGTCAGGTTGGATGGGGCTCTGAGCAACCTGATCTAGTTGAAGGTGTCTCTACTCAATCCAGGTGGGTTGGACTAGATGACCTTCAAAGGTCCTTTCCAATTCTATGATTCTTATTTTATGCCCATGTATTCTACATATGTGAGTTAGACTTTGCTGTTATTAGCAATTCAGCTGTTGTGGAAAATGATACAAGATGGCATAAAAATAGAATCCAGCAAACATGTTGTTGTTAGGTATTATTAAAGACCTCCCATTAACTAGGAAAAGCTGTTTGAAGGCTTCAAAGATAATTGAGAAGATGTTTCTTAGTTTAAGATTTAAAAGAAAAAGCATTGTGAAGCAAAATTATGCCACAGAGAACAACTTGAGGAAAGAACTGACATTTGTTCTTTCTTGGTAAATAGTTTCTTATTAAATGCCTAAAGTAATATTACACAATATTTTAAGGAACTGTCTAAAATCCACAAGGTGATTAAAAGAGAATGAAGGCAGATATTTATTTTGAAATTTCCTACTATTGTGACTGTATTTCAGAGTCTAATGACTATGCACATGTTATTATTAACATTTCTTCAGACAGAATGGGTGAAGTTAGGAATATCATCCAAGTTGTCAGCTATTAATCTGGATATTTCATTGCTTTGCTGAGGTTTAGGTTATATGGATAATAACTCTGGGCCTTATTTTCACACCTTTATTCATGCTAAATGGTATCTTATGCAGCATCAAGTCCCGCTAAAAACAGAAAGTTATTTCCAGAGAAATTCATTAGTCAATGTAGTGGAATATTGTCCTTTGGCAACATCTGGTGATGAAAATGTACTGTAAAACATTACTGCATCAGTCAGAGCAGGGTGTCAAAATGGCTTTGTATACCAATTTGAAACAGATGCTGAGGTAGCAGCTCCAGATAATGCCATTTCACTCTCTCTTTCAGTGTGTGATTTCTTGCTATAGAACAATGACAATACAGCACTAACATTTTATTTAAAAATGACAGTCACCCTATGGATGTGAGTTATCATACCTATGACACAGAGACAAGCTTGGGACACAAAGTCAGGTAGAAATTTAGTGCAATGATCTTAAAAACTGCTTTAGTTCATTGTAGACTATTCCAGTCTATGGGGACTCAGACCTCTTACGTATTAATTTAAAGAATTGTTAAGATTTATATTTCACACCTAAATCACATTAAATTATGTCATTTCAATGCTGTGTCTTTTTTTATTGCATGGTTTTAATGCTATCTTCTACAAAAAAAATCACATGTAATTCTTTAAAAAGATACTTTAAACCGCTCTGGGTTACCAGTTAGGCTCTTCTGAAGCTATTTCAGTCTATTTGTGTTTGTGTGACAGCCATAATACTGGAAAATATCATTGTAATGCCTGTAACTGCAATACTGCTAATGGTGAGTCCTACTTCAATAACCTCAGAGAATTACACTTTCAAAGAATTTACAAGGAATTGGTTTCTGCGGATGTTAACATAACAGAGAAAATAAATGGCCAAAATGGAATGCCTCTAGTTCAAGAGAGAACATTTTGGTTTAGTCACATATCCAGTTTTAACATATTCTTAGTAGAATATATATATAAATATATCTAAATAATATATAATTATTTCTTATTTAGTTCAAGTTCCAGCAATTCAGTCTATTTCACAGCAACCAGTGAAGAATGAATTAGATATTACCCCTACCTTGGAAGAAACTCTTACAGCCATACAGCAGGTGAAAATTGGCAAGGCAGCTGGGGTTGATGGAATTCCACCTGAAGTCTGGAAATGTGG
>VWZO01012788.1:1256935-1351560 GCA_013396975.1 Bucco capensis
TTTTAATGCAGCTGATGTTTTTGAGAAGGCACGCAGGATCACTCTTGAGGAGAAAAGACAGCATAGAAAGAATCATGCCTTGCAGATTATACCTCCTAAGGAGTCCTTCTGCTGTGCCTTTTGCAACCGCTCTTGTCTATCACATGTTGGCCTTTTCAGCCATCAGCGCGCTTGTAAAAAGAGTGGGTAGAGCCCTCCCCGGATCTTCGTTTGTGAAGCCTAGCCATGATGATGAGTAGATTATGTAATCAAAAAAACTTTCACATCAAGAAGGAAAATAACAAAATGTTATTGTGTATCTTAAGGTGATACAATGATGAATGCACACTAGGTACTGTCCTAGTTTGAGTTAGAACAGAACTAATTCTGTTCAGTGATCTCAGCTAAAGCTCCTTTAAGTCACTGCTAAATCACAGAATCATAGAATGGTTTGGGTTGGAAGGGACATCTGGAGGTCATCTAGTCCAGCCCCCCTGCACTGGGCAGGGACATCCCCAACTAGATCAGGTTGCTCAGAGCCCTGTCAATCCTCACCTTGAATAATGTTGTGTACTACACTAGGGTGGAAAGTAAAAGGCCACACCTGCCGGGTAACTAGTTTAGGTAACCCTAAACTGACCCAACAAGGTATGCCATTCAATATATGTCATATTCAGTATAAAACTGAGGGTCAGTTTCTAAAGCACCCACAGAGCAGCTGCTGCTCACTACAACCAACTCCCCATGAAGCTTGGGCCTTGGGGTCTCTTACATAAAGCCTAAGACTCAAGCAAGGCAGGTGCATGATTAAGCTATTTAGTACTTAATTAACAGCAAATACAAAAAAAAAGGAAAGTGTTGGGCTTCTACCCTCCCTGAAGGTTGAGCACCTGAGTCATCTTGGGTGGTGGATTGGTAACTCTCCTTGTAAGGCTGAGAGGCCCAGCTCTGCTGTTGTAAGACCCCTGTCTGTTATTTTGCATCAATCCACAAGTTCCTGAATCCAGTCCTTCTGTCACAGTATCAGTGGTGATGGTGACGTTACTTGCCATCAAGGTGGGTTTGGATTGGGTATTGATTTTGTATATATTTCATTTTACTGTTATTATTTTTGTTAAAATTGTTTATGTTTTCATTTCCAGTCTACAAGTCTCTCTCTCTCTCTCTATTAGCTCCCTTTCCCTTCCCAGAGTGGGGGCAAAAGGAGGTAATAGAGAGTGTCTGCCACTGGATTAGTGGTTAGTCCAGTCCTAACACTTGACAGGTACTTTTGCTAACAGACTACTAATTTTGACTTCAAAAATGGGAGTTACAGGAGAACCTTGGCCCTAATCTTAAGCATCTTTGTCATTTGACTACATCTGTGTCTTCAGAAAGCTTTCTCAGAGAGAGATAGGTGTCTGTGCATGTGATAAAATCCTAGGATGTCTTCTGGGGTACTGAGGGAAATTAAGTAGAAAAGCACTGCATTGCTGTCTGTGTCTTTCAAAGGCTTGGTTTCTAGTGCTACAAATATTTTGGAAAGAAGCCAATCAGCTGTTGACAGGAGCTGCTCCTTTCTCCCAGGCAGTAGTTCTCCACTGCTGTACAGCATGTAATCAAACTGCCAATATTAGTCCCTGCATTTTTGTTAACATAGGACACAGATGGTATTGCTTGTAGAAATTGGCAAAACTTCTTCACAGTCTTTTTTCAACAGTTTCCACACAAGGGGTCAGACTTCCATTATGAGAGTGTTCAGCCCAGGTGAGATGTGCAGTCTGCTGATGAGAACTCACTAGACATACGTTCACAGCCCAGAAAGAGAGGCATTTGAGATGACCCCCAGCTCCTTTTCAGGAGCTTCTTAGTCCCTCTGTGTCTGGAGTAAGGACAGGCTCATGCTTCAAGGAGATATGTTGATAGCATGTGCATTCATCATGCTTAGGACAGTCACCAGGCACTCAAGTACACCAGAGGAGATCTCCCTTCCACTCAAGACAGCTTGCTATTTTTCTAAGATGTTGTGTGATACTTTAGCCATGCTGAGATCTTCTGCATCACTTAGTTTATCAGTAAAGGACAAAAGGGCTTTGGCCATAGAATGTGATCTCACACAGATAGTTCTTGTCTTTCTAGTTTCTTCATTTTCATTACCTGTGAATGAGATTTTTAAGGGAAATTATTAGATGACCCTCAATATGCTTATGTGTTTTTTTTCTTGTGCTAGAGTACCACACTGTAAGCCTTCTCCACTGTCTTCCATTGTTACCCAACAACTGCTGTCTCATTGAAAGGCTTCCTGTGTTTTTCTATCTCTATTGTTGTTTTCCTTCCTATGCCCACCTCTGTTCCTTGTCTCCCCTTAAAAACTGCTCGCTGAGCATACAAAATTGAGATTTTTCAGATATTGTGATTTGTCTGGTTATGGATATTGAAATGTCTGTGTTGTGGTTTAGCCTCCCCAGCTGGCCAAACCACACAGCCACTAGTTCATTTCTCTCTCTTCTGGTGGGATGGGAAGGAGGAAACTCAACAAGGACTTGAGGGTCCAGGCCAAGAACAGGGAGGGCACATTCAGCACAGAATGCTCATAGTCAAAAGACAGACCAGACATGGGGAAAACACAAAATTTACTCTAAACAATCATAATACAACCAAATAACAATGGAATCCAGGCAGGGTGAGAGCACATACACACTATATGAAACTTACACCCACTTACACAGCTTTAAGACTAGCTGAAACTTAGGATCTAGATAGTGAAAACCACACAGCTGCTGCTCCTGGAGCTAAATTCTGTCCTTGGATATGTATGTTGTAAGACATTCCTATCAAGCTCCAGCAGAAACATTTGCACAGATCCAGTTGTAGATTTCAGCCTGAGTTTGCAGAGAGTCATATTTAATTTTGTACTAGCATCATTATCGGTTACAACTGTTATCATTTCTCCATTTTGTCATGAAGAGAATAGATAGCAATAACATACTAGGATGGTAAAAAAAGTTTTAAGTATCATTATTTTATAATATAATCAAATTATACTATTGGGCATTATAATGTTTATGTGACATGCACAGTGTCACAGACAGAAGTTTTAATTTTTACTATTGATAAGATTATCACTTTATTGCTTCCTTGAAATTTTCATTCTCCTTATGGGAGAGTTCCAGGGGAAACAAATATGAAGTAAATGGAGCTGAAATGTGCAGTATGGGTGATGAAATTGCCAAGTTAAATTACTTTGTTCTGAGTTCAGTTCTGGTAGACAATTCTCTTTGATTTATTAAAAGTTAAGAATGTACATTAAAATAATTGAGACCCCAGTGAAGTACAATGAGAAAAAAAAGGACATCCTTTGATAGGCATAGATGTCTTTGGTAGACAAACATCTTTGTTGGTGATGTGGACAGTGGGATTGAGTGCACCCTCAGCAAGGTTACCAGTGACACCAAGCTGTATAGTGCAACTGTCACACTGGAGGGAAGGGATGTCATCCAGAGGGAACTTGACAGGCTTGAAAGGTGGGCCCATAGGAACCTCAGGAAGTCCAACAAGGCCAACTGCGAGGTCTTGCAATTAGGTCATGGTAATTCCAAGCACAAATACAGGCTGGGCGATGAATGGGTTGAAATCAGCCCTGTGGAGAAGGATTTGGGAGGGATTTGGGAGTGTTGGTGAATGAAAAACTGAACATGACTCAGCAATGTGCACTCACAGCCCAGAAAACCAATCGCATCCTGGGCTGCATCAAAAGAAGTGTGACTAGCAGGGAAGTGATTCTGCCCTTATACTCCACTCTGGGGAGACCTCATCTGGAGTACCGTGTCCAGCTCTGGGACCTTCAGCATATGCAAGATATGGGTTTATTTGAGCACATCTAGAGGAGGGCTACAAAAATGATTGGGGGGCTGGAAGAACTTTCCTATGAGGAGAAGTTGAGAGTGTTGGGACTGTTTAACCTTGAAAAGAGAATGCTCTGGGGTTACCTTATAGTAGCCTTGCAGTACCTACAGGAGGCCTACATGAAAAATGAGGTGGGACTCTTCATGGGGATTGTAGTGATAGGATGAAGGGTAAGGGTTTCAAAGTGAAAGAAGGTGGATTTAAATTACATACTAGGAAGAAATTCTTTACTGTGAGGGTGAGGAGACACTGGAACAGATTACTTAGGGAGGTAGTAGATGTCTCTCCCTGGAAGTGTTCAAGACCAGATTGGATGGGGTTTTGAGCAACATGATCTAGTGAAGTTGCCCTGCCCATGGCAGGGGGTTTGGAAGTAGATGATCTTTAAGGTCCCTTCCAAAGCAAACCATTCCATGATTCCATACACAAATACAATATTCATGCTTACTGTAAGTAACATAATAAATTGTCCACTAAACAAATTTGCAATTGGGAATCTGTGCCTTTCCAGGAATAGATACTGATGCCAAATGAATTCATGTTCTACATGCAATATGAGTAATAGTAGAGAAAACCAAAGTGAATGCTTAACTTTTATTGTGGCTTAACAATTTCTAAAGGATTTGCTCTGAGATTCTGCATTAAAGTTTAATCACTGAACTTTTGTCTAGCAATCAAAGAACCACTGCATCATATTGATTGCTACTGCCAAGTGCCTCTCAGTCTTTAGGACTCTTGAGCAAATTTCTTTGGGGATTGGAGCTAACTAGGGCCAGTAGCAAATCACCTCTGTCTCATTTTCTGACTGTTTGTAAAATAAAATTCTTCAAACACATCAAGTCTTTGATCTGGAGACTACTCCCAGCAACCAGTAATGTAATGGTTAATGCCTCTTATCTATTGGCTCTCTCTGTGAACTTCTGCTCACAGATTTAACTCTAAGACTTTTCTGAGAGAAAAGCTGTTGCACAATCTTGAGCTTATTTTGTAGCCTTTATCCTTCCAACAGATCTAGTGATTTATTCTGGTTACTTTTTAATAGAACCATCTCCTTCCTTAGTGTAGTCCTACATGCTATGATTTTGTACATAGCTGTAATCTTGGCCTATGAATATGAGAAGTGTCTTCTCTCATCCGAACAGAAGAGCTTGTGCACTTCAAAACCTGATCACTTTTCAGCTATGGCAGTTTGCCCAATATAACACTCTCCCTCTCCCATAAGTTCCTGCCATGTTGAATACATTTGTATTCTGGGAAAATAACTTGCTATAGCAGGACTTACTCCTCTGATTATTGATTGAGCAGACAATGTAGGCAGCAATAAGAAGTTATACTCTGTACAGTGTAGAGGCCCATTTAATCCTATGGGGTACAAGCATCAACCTTAAGGTGTCATGTTGAAAGTACCAACACTTTAGTCAGCAGAAGAAAGCCCCATATTTATGAAATCTTGACCCCATTGAGGTCTACGGCAAAACCTCTGGTAACTTCAGAGAAGATAGTATTTATATTCTATTTTCGAATAGTGTGGAAAAGTGGGGCCTGAGATTTTTTTCTGCCAGCTAGACACAGAAAGCCAGCAGCTGGAATATCCTCCATTCCCCTTTAAGGGCAGTCACTTGGATCCATTAGCTCCTGACACCAGCATTCCTATTTGAAAGCAATACCTAAGATCACAGGTAACATTACAAATGATGCTATATTTTCCTTCTGTTAAAACCATCTGCCTTTGTACTCTCTGTCTACATAGCTAGAAACAGCCTACAAAAGAGTAAAGTAAATGCTTCCAAAGTCACCCACCAGTCTTCAGTGATGAGGTGTGTCCTGGTTTGACCAGAAGCTAAGGTNTGTCAGCATCACCATAATTTGTGCTGGGGAGAAAATTTCTCCTTGCAATTTATCAGTCAAATTTTGAAGCTTTTTTCCCCCCCCATTTTCCTTGGTGAATAATGAGGGATGCTTGCCATCAAAGCTTTAGATGGATGTACTGCATTTTATTGACCTTACAGCTATCTTGCAGACCTATTACACTATTGATGTGAAGAACATTGCCTCTTTCCCATTTCATTGTCTTGGTCTATGTGTACAGTTTTATAACACATTCAAACTTCCAGAAAATGCCCTCTGAGCTCCAGCCTCCTGAGAATACTGATTGGGCACTCAGCCCCAGTGGGGAGGCATGTCACACTGCTCTACAAGGCTGGCAGTGGTATTGTGCCTATTGGCTTTTGTGCCTCCTTTCCAAGGAAAAGGCCATTTCAGAGGGCCCTGTGCACATCATGCACAAGTGCTTCTGCTGTTAGGTCCAAGCCAGGTGATAGGGAAGCAAGAAGAGGGCAAGAACTGGGGAGTATTCTCTCTATTGTTTCTATTTGATGGCCTCTTTAATGTTTAATTTTACATTTTTCAAAGGCAGAGAGTGAAAGTTTTCACAGAAGCCTGATTTCTTGCCCTCTTATGAGACCAGGCCTCCTAGCTCATGGGGTAAAAGTGTTTTCAAACAGCACAGGGTTGCCCCAACTGAATCCTTGTTCTGTAGCAGTGCTGTAAATACTTCTTCTGCTTTTGGGGGTTTGTTTGCTTGGGTTATTTTCTAATTGCTTTTTATACTACTATATGTTCTTGACCTCTTCCACTTTTAAATAAGTATCAGTGACAATTGCCAGATATTTTCTGGGAAGTCAGAAGGAGGAACAGACAAAAGTTTGTTAGCACTGAAGGATTTTCTTGTCATCATGTTATTTTTACTACATGACAAGGGATAAGGTTTAGATGAAACAGCAGGACTGAACAAAATCATTTTCCTACATCATAATAAGGAATGAGCTTAAAACTGTGCTCATATGAATGCAACCATTAAATAGCAAGTGCCTCTTCGAGGCTGAATGCTTTCAAGTAAGATTTCAGCCACTTAAAATGTATATACACATGCACACAAGCCTTGTCACTTATTCATACTGAGCTGTTGGTGACAACTAGATGACCAATCAAGCGCTCCAAGCACAAACATCCAAATCAACAAATCAATAAATAACCATGCCAAACGATGCAGAGAAGACACGGGAGTTCTTTTAGATGCAGACATCCCTACTAGTTTAAAAACAAACAAACAAACAAGAAGTCACCTGGCTGCTATTAAGAAGAAAAATTAAGTATACACAAAGCAGTGAAAACTCATTGTAAATATCTGAGTGAAAATTTGCAAGAGCTTTTTGGCCATGGATGCTGATTACTCAGTGCTTTGACTTCCATTAGAAGCTTCTTCCTGCATTTGAATTGTTTATGTATTTATTGCAACACTTTTTCATGCAAAACTTCTTTAGTTGGATAGCCCAGTCTTTTTCTGAGGTGTATGGCTTGGAAGTGAAACAATAGATGTGGTGGCATGTAATAAGCTTTTACAATGAGGCACAGATAAATGTTTTGTTCAAAGGCATGACTGAACTCAAAAGAATCCATATTTCCTATAATTTCTGGTATAGGGTTTCATGCTTTTGCATCAGTTCTTAATTTCTGATCACAGAGATGAAGAGGAACTAGGTGATCAACTGTGTGTGGTTTCAATAGCAGAGAGAACAGCCTATTATATCTGTAGTGACTCAAATGACAACATTAGTGTCACTATTGTCGCATGTCTGCTCTGTGATTCTTGGGTCATATGCTCTCATTGCCATGGTGCTGGGTGATAATTGAAACTGAATTGGTTTGAGACTGTACAGGCAGGAAACACACAGCAGATGGAGGAGATAAGAGTAGAAAAGTCAGATTGCATTTGGGGCAAAAGTGCTCAAGATGAGAAAAAGCCATGCATGCATACACACATATAACACCTACAGAAGTAGAGACACTAGAAACAATGGTGCCAGGCGAAAGCCGAATGAACAGAAAAGATCTATGAAATTTTAAGACATTGTGCCACTGCTAAAATCTCCACTCTCATCTCAGCTTTTCCCCTGTTGTACTAGACTGGTTAATGCCGAACAATATGATTGGGCTTTTGGTCTTTCAATTTCACAGAAAAAAATGCAAAGTTATTTCAATGTTTTGTACTTCTTAGTTCTCTCACTTGACATCTTTTAAGGTTTGGGAATTTTTTTCTTCTTTCCTTTCATAGTGTTCTTTATCATACCTTTCTCTATGAACAATATTTTATATACAGCAGTTCCATACCCCAATGGTGTGTAACCTGCCATAATATACAATTAGGTGATATTCTTCTCCATTTTTGTAGTAAGACATCTGTCTTGTGATGATATTTGTCTGCTGCCAGTGCACACGTTAGTCAAGATATTTATTTTGTAACAATAAGAAATTATTACTGAAATCAAAGATAAAACAAGGACATGTTATATACAACTGATGCTTTTATATTCCTTACAAATTTTATCCATCTTTTTCGTGATACAAGAAATTTTATTTCCTAAGTATTTAATTCTGTGGATAAAAAGTATTTAAATTTCAAGTTAAAAAAAAAAAAGAAATTAACTAAAATTAAAATTCACCTCTTTTTTTAAAAGAAAAAATAATACTTGTGTGTCCAACTCACAGTGTGCAGCATTCCACTTTCATGTCTTTATAGGATTATTACTATTAACAGATTTTATTGAAAATTTTGATACTGCATAAAGGCAAGCGAAGCCTGAGGTACAAAGCATTTGATTTATGAGCTTTTCTTGTGTGTTATAGTAAACAAACAAAAAAGCAAACAGAGTTCTCTACTAGATGTATAAAAGTAAACCTATGGGAAGGAGTTTGAAAGCAGAATATCATTAATGGCAACTTTAATGTGATCAATCAATCAAAGGAATATCTAGTGCAGTATTGAACAATTAGAATAGTAGCAAAAAATTTGCTAAAAGAAAAAAAAATCCATATTCTTTTCACAGTGAAATGATGACAAGGTCTGCAAAGCATGCTAAAAAGAGTAAACTAAACATGGTAGTTAGACATTTTACTTGTCAGTGCAGCTTCTGAAGACTTAAGCAGGTAGAGCTAAAATACTAAACCAGTAGAGAAGTTGCCTGAAAAATCTGTGATGGCTGAATGTTCCCTCTGGTTGGGACTGCTGTCTGGAAATAATGTAAAGTTACTGTTGCTTAAAACTGGGTTTCACTATTGGTAAAAGCAAATAGATCTTTTATAATAATGCTATGTAAAGTACGCATCCCCACATCTTTAAACAAGAGAACAGGGGTTTACTACCATAAACTGAGACATCTGAAATAATGTCCATCTTTGTATTCCACTGGATTTATTTTCCATGGCACAGAAGTCTTTGATACAGGATTATACTACTAAGAAGTTTTTGGCTACTCCTTTACTTTCTTGGCGATCCAGAGGAACTGGTCAGTGGGAAGGAGGGATTGAGCATCTTCATGGTGCTTAGTTGCTGTCTGGGATATAAAGAAATCTGAGAGCCATCACAGAATCACTCTTAAAGTGCTGAAAGCTTAGGCTCAAGGGCTGCAGCTGTAAAAGGATGATGGCAATCCTATTGTAAATTTTCAGCGAATTTATGTGATCAAGTACATTTTAAGTAGGTTTCTTCCTCTTCTATATCTAATATTCTCGTCCCCTTGAACCTATTAGTAATTGAGCTTCTGTCCAGTTGAGGCAGTCTTTCTGTCAGTATTCCTCTGAGATGTTCCAAAGGATTAGCAGCTTTTTACCATCAGCAATCATTTCAGCTGTCTTCATTGGAAATCACACTACAGATGAAGCCCTATAGCAGCAGCAACCTCTCCTCCTGTCTGTCTTGTCAAGCCTGCTCAAGTCCCTCAGCCATCTTTCTTGCTTTGGATAGCAGAAATTTAGTGGAATCAAAATTATATAGGAAAAAAATTGGCCTCACTTTCCATCTCATCAGGTCTCCCTTATGACTCTTCACCCTACCACATTTCTTTTTCTACTCTCTTCTGTAATTGTAGCACACCATGGTGCTCTTTATTCTCCATGTGTTTTTATTTCACAAGTCTATGTCCCTTTGTCTTAATCCCCTAGGTCACATCAACCTATGAAAACAGGTCCTGTTTTCTCTTCAGCTCTCTGGCAGCAGAAGTTTCTACCAGAGGGACGTAAATTACTTCCCCTTCTTGGCTTTAAATTGGTTTGGTATGTGTTGTTTTCAGTGAAGAACTTGGAGAAGCAGCAGGAAATAAGAAGTGCTTACATTAAGATACTTGACATGGTCATTGAAATCCTGAGATTAGTTCTCAGACTATAGATTGAAAATCAGTATTTTATTTTTTACAAAATGAAAGAAAAGTATGAATAAATGTAACAATCCATTAAAACACAGTTAAGTATAAAATAAAGGCCACAATTGTAGCAGAGTGAATTGTTTTTCTCTCTCTTCACATCAGCCATACTTAAGAAGTTCATGAATTCTGTAACAGTCTTCTCCTATACTAAGGCAACATTTTTAAGGAGAGAGATTACATGGGACCTGCTGTATAAATTTTAAGAAAAAAAAACAAACCATGAATTTAAAAGAATGGCTTTCAGAGTCAGTCAAATCTGAAAAATTAAATAGAATTTATACAAGATCAAGGTATGTGATCATGTCCCCACCTGCTTTTCTTGAAGTCATACAAGAGTCAAGTCTGTTTCTACAAATTTGCAACTGCTGCTTCTGATTTGTTTCACCTTGATCTAATCCATATGAATTCATGGTATCACCCTATGCTTCCACAGAAATGATTCATGGGAAACAGAACAAAATACAAGAGATCCTGCCCTAGTACAAATGGGTATGACATGATGTCTACTACACGCTCAGTTAAGAGCAAATTGCCTATGACCTTCTTCTTGCTTGTAAATGTAATTACTTGGTTGTTAACTAATATCCTGAAAAAAAAAGAAAATAATTGTAACAGGCTGTTTTATATTTATGTATTCTATATTTGATAGTTTTACATATTAAGGAAGTCATTGCTTGAAATTGAGAGTGTTGCCTGAACATGAATATTTGCAGTACTGACATTCCAGGCTAGTTTACTGTATTATTGTATTTTCAGATGATGCATGTCCTTACTCAATAACACACTAAACATCGCTGTCCTGACTGCCTTTATGCCTTTATATTTGGATGTCATGTACATTGACATTCAAATATGCTGTTCTGTGATGAGGTCTGTCCCTGAAAACCTCTCTTATAAACACCCCACTCACAAAGCAGAGGTGGAGAGGCATTACAGTTCAAATTATAGGATTCACGTGGATTTAGTTTCACTAGTGTGAAACTGATTATGCATCAGTCAGGCACTTTTTCTGCCTTATATGGAGATAAGCAGGAAGGCAGTGGTTCTAGGATTTATAAACAGTTAGATTTCTTCTTTGGGGATTATGTATCTTACTTTCTCTAAATTTAAAAAAGTATATTGTGTGCTTCTCCCGTCCCCACTCATTTAGTAATTTGCAGTGAAGCCAAACACTAAGAAAATTGGCTTGAAAATTGAAGAATGAGATAATTAAAATTGAGGGATCATCCAGGACTGTGTATTGGTTTTGTTTATGAAAATTTTCAGTTATCTCTTCACTTTGCTGAATAGTCTTATACCTAACCAGGAATTTTGCTGACTTGACCATTATGGAGGCTAAGTGCCCAGAAGCATCTTCCAACCAGTTTTGCAAGTTTGATTAAAGGAAAATGCTGGTCAATGAAGTGGCACTGTCACAAAAAATTGTCTGTCTTGAGACACCCCAGCAGATAAGAACTTTGCTAATTAACAATGGGAAATGGGAGCAAGACAATTTTCTTTTCACAGAGAAGGCATTAGGTTTTTTGTTTTTCATTTGGATATTAAGACAATAAAGACTTGATATGTTAATTTGTTGAGTCTGAATGTGCTTAGACTCTGTGATGAAGCTGTTTTGACATTGGATGATGAGGATGTGTTGAAAGTGTGTTTCTGAGGTTGGACTGTTTTGACACAAAAGGTTTTGACAAGATATTTGTAAGGTCACCATGATCTACCATGATCTACCACTGTTTTTAGTGTAGATGTGATGGAAATGTAAATACACTGTTGTCTAATCAATGGAATAAAATCCTGTGGGATATATGTAAATTGATATGTAAATTAGCTAGTTTGAGTTACAAGTAAGCATACTTCAAAAATACTTCATGGCAGCTTTCTAGGCTAACTTACTTTTCCAGTGCTGGGGAGAGAGGAGTGTTTAACTGTGAAAACCTTATGAGACCTCACAGCAGCCCTCCAGTACTTAAAGGGAACCTACAGGAAAGATGGGGAGGGATGTTTTATCTGAAGTGTAGTGGTAGGATGAGGGGTAAGAGTTTCAAATGAAAGAGGGTAGATTTAGATTAAGTGTCAGGAAGAGATTTTTTAAGGTGAGGCTGGTAAGATCCTGAAACAGGTTGCCCAGAGAAGCTGTGGATGCCTCCTCCCTGGAAGTACTGTATGGGGCTTTGAGAAACCTGGTCCAGTGGAAGCTATCCCTGTCTATGGCAGGGGAGCTGGAACTAGATGATTTTTAAAGTCCATGCCTGCTCACACCATTTTGTGATTCTATGATTGTATGAAAGCTTACAAATTTGATTTTAGCAAAAGCAACTGCCTTTAACTGGGCCTTGTATAATCTCAACCTAATCTTCTGGTCAAAGGGAAAGCTGCTGTCTTAGTGGTTGATGTAGAATCCACATCAAAATACTCATTTTTCCCTCTTACAGAAAAGAGGTTTCTGTCATTAACTCCTGTAGTAATGCCTGGATAATGCAGGCAGACCCAGCAAAGCAAACTACAGTGCTGGCAAAGCAGGGGGAGGTGGTTAGACAACACTGAAATTGTGCAGCCCTGAGCTGTGGGATGCCTGTGGCTGTCTTACTTTACTATTTTATGCCAGGCCAGCCAACTATTCAAGAATTAACAGGGGTCTGCTACACAAATAGAGCAGCCTGTTGTTTTTTGCAAGTTAATGCTTTCACCAGAGACGGATCAATAACACAGCAGGAGAGGTAAAGATCCAAGGACATTAGCCACACAATGTGAAGAGAGAGAAGTGGCTAGAACATGAAGGAAGAAAGTTTCATCCTTTCCTTCAGAATATATACTCTTTCTTTATTCCTTTTCTTCCAGATTTGCTCTGTCTGCCTGTATATGTTTGCGGTTTGCTAGGAGGCTTTTCCCAGGGCATTTTCTTGCTATTGTTGTTGTTTTGGGGGGCAGTGTTGTAGGGTGTTTTTTTGGCTTTGTTTAATTTTTATAATCATGTGTTTTTAGTTTGTTGCTCTAAAACCTGGTAGAGCTTGATGTCAGTGAGTTGCTACCTGAAGAGCTTGTACTGGCCTCTATTTCCTATCCTGTACAATCTCAGTTTAATCACTATGGCAGTCAGCTAAGTGGCTATAGCTGAAAAACATCACTATAGCATGATGCAGTTGATTTTACTTCAGCATGACCTCAAGACAAGATATACTGGCACATGGAAAATGTGTAGTAACTCTTCTTTCCCTGTACCAATTCACACATTTGTAGATATGAATTTGTCCTTTCAGAAAACAATTTTAGAAAATGTACAATAAGCCACCATTATTCTTTATAAGAGCAAGTATTAAACAGATTGCCAACAAGGCAGTCTGACAGAGAAACTTAAGATATGCCATTAAGTAAATGCATCATTCCTTGCTGCCTTCAGTACCCTTTCAACCATCTTATCACTTCCATCAATCTTAAATCACTTTAATCATCTCCTTCCAGCCTCTGCAGCCTGCAAAGAGTATAAAAAGCCCTGCACTGGCTTTGTGGTTTCATTTCTCTTGTCTTTGCTCCCAGCAACACAAATAAGTGATTTCATAACCGTTGGGAAGGGAGAGCAGAGGGGAAAAAAGATTTAACCTACCTCATCTAATCAGAAGTTCCTAACAGATGGAGGGAAACTGCTCCCTGCACCTAACACGGAACTGAGCCAGGGCTCTTTCCTCACCACCAACGGCTGCCAGCTAAACATCTGAATTCCCTCTCTTCTGGAAGCTTAGAAAAGCTTAAATCCAAGACCGGGCACCTTGTTCTCTCCTCTTCCTTCCCTCGTGCCATTCCTTTCTCCCAGACTGCACAGCAGAGCACTCTTTCAGCCTGATAAATTTCAAAATTGTGACAATGTCTGTATCACCACTTTCCACCCACTGTAAAATTCACTGCCAAAAAAACTAAAAAAGAAATATGAGCAAAAAGAGGTAATCCTTTCCCTTTCTAATATGTCCTCTCAAGTATTTTTGTCAAAAGAGTTCAAAGAACAACTATGCAGGAGGTAGATTTTTTTCCATTCTGGTCCACAGTAATAACCAGGGCAGAAATAAAGATAAACACAGCTACAGATAGGCAAATTGAGGAACTTATCTGAGATTTGAAAGACCTAAAATTCAAATCTCCTTCTGGGAAAAGGTACACCTTTTAGCTAGGAGCTTGCATTTTTGTGGGCTTGCCTTTCCTGTTTGGAAGAGAAATTTCATCCTGCACCTGACAAAACTTCAAAGTGAAGATAATGCCATTTTCCCAGTCAGAGCACCAACTTTATTTGCCAGAATTAAATCATCCATTACAACAATTACTCATTTCCAGCTATTTGCCATGTCTGGGCTGGTATGCAGGTATACCTGATGGCATATTTCAAAGTCCAGCCCTGTCATCCAGATAGGGGAACATAGACAGTATTCCTTGGCTGCCTTCCTACAAATATCTGCTGTGTAGTACATGGGTCTGTTGGGTTACCCAAATGTGGGGCTATGAGTAGTGAATGCCAAGGGCTAGAAAGATTGTAGTGCTCTCCAGGTTAGCATGGAACCACAAACATATATATGTACATGTACACCTCTCACATACACTAAAATGGAATGGAATAGTAAAACCCAAACAAGCTAATTCTCCTCTAGTTTTAGAAGAAGGGAAAAGAGCAATACTGTACTTTCTGGCTTAATACCTACTGATATTACTATGATAAAAATTATTCTATGGCTTCTATCCCAACATTGACTGACAAATAATTCTTTTCCTTCTGGATATAGGCAGTGTATTGTTTATATGTATTACAGTGAATAAGATGCTACTTTTGTTTCATAAGGACTTTGATATGTCTAGTAGCACAAGTATCTAGGTTGGTGTTATAATTGCTCTTTGACAACTTCTGCAGAAAAATAGATGCACATTTGTAGCTGATCTGTTTTGCCTGCAGAAAATACCCTTCAAGGAACCTGTTTAGCTAGTGTAATGAGATGTGGCACAAATCAGAGTACAAAACCCTCTTTTTAAACAAAATGAACAAAACAAAACCTTTTACTACTGTGAGAGTAATTAAACACTGGCACAGGTTGCCCAGAGATCATTGGGCAGATGGAATATCTCCATCACTGGAGATACTCAAAGCTGACTGAGCAATGGCCCTGAGCAACCTGCTGTAGGTGACACTGCTCTAGCCACAGCTATTCTGTAATTCTAAATAATCACATTTTTGTGCACAGTCCAAAGGAGTTTATACAGGAGAGTTCCATGAATTACTCTCATTGTCAGATTCAGCAGCATCAGTCATTGCTCTGTTTTTGTAATAGCTGAAGCTTCTCAGAAATTAGAGGGACAATTCAGAGGCTGTTTCTGCCTTTCTAGGAGAGAGGTCTGAAACAAAGGTGAGCTTTAAAGATAATAGAGATAATAGAGTACACCTTTTTAAGTAGGATTTATTTAGTGGCTTTCATTTTAATAGTTTTTCTTTTTAATGTTTAAAGAAGAGTCTTTGAATGCAAAAATCTTTCCAGTAAATTAGAAACGAGGAGAGTTAATGCACTATGTGACGGAATAGCCAAGATGGAGGCTTGTTATATTCCTGAAAATGCATCCTAATCAGATATTCTACAAAGGGATGAAACTAAAAAGAGAGGGATAAAATGTGGTTGGACCAACTATATAATTCATGTGTCAAATGTGTTCATTAAACCAGTGAAAGAGAATATGAGAAACTGTGAAGGTTAATTGCTAAGGAAAAATAAACACAGAAAAGAGGAGAAAAAAGAGAGGACAGCTCTGGAGTTGGTAATGATTGAATGCAGCATGCTTAGGGGACTATTGCCACACATCTGTTTTGTGACAAGTACAGTAAAATTAGTTATGGATCATCAAAGAAATTCCTAGCACTTAACAAAATGTGACTGAAAGTACTTTTTTCCCCCAGGTTCAGACACCTGGGAAAACATTAATCAAACACACAGACTCAGTAGGAGGAAAAATTTGGAAAACTGCAATGTTGAAAGAGACTGAGTGGATGTGAATCTGCAATGCAGTATCACAGCAAAGCAGCTATTTATGAATTTGTTTTTTTTATTTTTTTCAGTCTGACAATGAAGAACCATCATAACTTTATACAGGAATGAACAATTATCCTGATCTGCTTGAGAATGGTGAAACAGAAATTCTTGATTGATCCCTCATGATGCTTAATATTTCCTACTGAATATACTTATGTCCCTCTGATGCAGAAGGGAGCTGGCCTGGGAGTGTATGGGGCTGGACAACCTCTTACCATAATGTTGCACAGCAATTGGATTGCTGAGAGGAATGACTTGTGAGAAAAGATTAAAACTTCTTTCATTACATCTCTGCCCCATGGAATGTGGTGAGTATCTTCCTAACAAAAGACAGAAAAAAGACATTTTGTGATAGTGGTCACTGTATAAGAGCTGATTCCTCATTTGGGGAAGCGAGTTGGCTTTCCTTTCTCTAGCGTGTAGAGGTAATCTCTTAGGAAGAGCTTGGCTTTCATCTAATTTGCTTTTAGCTTGACTTGAACATTTGTTCTTAATTTAAATTGACAGGTTTAAGACTCCTGCTTTTTTTACCTATGTATTTTATTTATTATTGTTTCTAGTGAGTAGGAGATTATATCAAACAGCAAAATTACAGGTATAGAATAGAGGGAGAAGAGTCACTGTGCAAGTGGGTATGAGGAAGAGCAGGGGGATGAGATGTCACAAGTTCTGAAATGGAGAGTTGTCTTTGAATATCATCAGAAATAGCTTCTCCCAGACCTGCCTAAATGACCTTTTTGGTTGCAAAAAACATAGAATCATAGAATCATAGAATGGTTAGGGTTGGAAGGGACCTCTGGAGGTCATCTAGTCCAACCCCCCTGCACTGGGCAGGGACATCNCTCCTTTAGCAGTTGCATATTCATTAGTGTACTCTATTCATCTCAGTGAGTTTGCTTCCTCCTCCCTACACATTCTTTTCTATTTTTTTGTGTGTAGGCGATAAGCATTGTGATTTTTTTTTTATTTCTTTTGGTGTGCTGTGAACCTTACCTCTCTGCAGCTTCAGTTCTGCAACTGAACTCACACATAGCTATTCCTTGGTCTGTCCCATTTGACAGTCTGTTGCCTTCTCAGACTGCTTTGAATAATAAGTGCCTAGTGTTGCATTGCTGGTCTTTACCAATAGGTATTACTACATAGACAGGTTTGGGGGAGGGGATGGATAGTGTTGTTCCCACCACTCTGATCACAATAACAGAGATGACAGAACTTTTACCCTAGGAGACCAAGCTAACTGTCCCCTGCCTTTTTCTAAATAATAAAAATTACAGGAAAGGGCAATTTAACTATTGCCTAAGCTACTAGAGGATTGGAGAAGGTTTTGGAAAGTGAGGGCAGATGACACTGTGCTGTAAGTAGACTACTTGCTGCTGGGCAGTACCTGCTCATCTCACATGATGACAGCTAAGAGAGCAGAGAAATGCAGAGAAACACCCTTCCCAAAATCAATTTGCCCTGGAAACTTAATCAAAGAAGACTTCTGTGTTCTATATGGAGGATAAAGAGTGATGGTTTAAAATTCATAGTTTAGAGGCTAAATGTTTTTCCTCTTTTTTTTTTTTTTTGTGTAGCATTTTTTGTGTATTTCATGACCATTTAGTAGATTATTCCTCAAAGAGTTCACAGACTATTTTGTGAATGTGCAGGGGTATTGAACAAAGACCTTTTATAGTGGGGAAACACTGCTTTCATTCTGTGTGTGGTGTGGTTACGTTCCCACTGTTATTCCATTTTATTTTAAACTATGTCTATTGAACCACGAAAAAAATCTAAAGTATGAGAAATGTACTTTTCTTTTAATTAGCTAGTATTATAAGCCTCATGAAAACATCTCAGATGAACAAAGCAAATCTTTATTTCTGCAAAATACAAGTAAGAAGAAAGAACTATTTAAATACTGCTTCAAGAAGCTGCAAGATTGCACATGTTGGAACCAACATGTTGTTCCATAACCATAGGTAGAAATGAAGCTAGGTTTCCTACAAGTTTGTGCCCTACAGACCCTACACCTCCTCCTAAAATTACTCTTCCCACATCACAGCAATATCCCTTTGTCTTTCCTAGATCCTTCATATACCTCATCTGCTTGCTCTTCCTCTCTGTGTCCCCAGTATTCCTGACTGCAATGAGGCCTCTCCTCTACATACATGTGGTATGCAAAGAAGCAAGTTGTGACATCAGTGGCTCAGAGGAATGCATGAGCAGCCTGCCCAGCCAGCTGTAGCCCTTAGCTGCTAGGAGAACCAAGGCTGTGGGCTGAGTGAGCTTGGATTGTCCTTCAGCATGTTTCTCTTTCACCCAGCCCTGAATTTGCCCAAAGTTCCTTGGCGCACCTTATATTTAAAACTTGATGTTATTGTCAAATATGACTGAAACACTCCTGTCAGCTCAAAAGTTATTGAAATTGAAAGAGAAAATACAGACACGGAAAACTTTCTTGTACAAGCCTCATTTTTGAAGAAAATCAGCCAAGTTAAAGGTAAGAAAGAAATAGGCAGGGCTGTAAGGGTTTAACAGCTTGAAATGATTTTTTCACATAAAGAGCAAAAATCTTGCAGCATTTAAGCCTCATATTCATAAACTCTTTTCCTGCTGCTTCCCACTTTGGATTGACTGTCCTGTAAAGTTCATGTCACACCTCTTGACGACAGGCATAAAATATACAGATGCAGACAGTTTGTTTGGAAACTACTGTCCAGAACATCAGGGGTTAATGACATCCACAGCCTCCTGCCTTACCCACTAAGTCTATGCATTTCTATGCAGAGCTGATTTACAGCTGCACTGCTAAGTTTTATCCTGGAAAAAAGCCTCAAAAACCTGTTTCTGTTACAGAAATTCCACCCTTTGTAATTGGGGAAGAAAATGCCTGTAAAATATGCTATAGCACTTTGAAATGCACTTCATTACATACCATGAAAACTGGAACTTCAAAACTCATTGATTAAAGCATTATTGTACCTTGTTAATTAGGATATGCTACTTAACACTATTCTTAATTTGCACTCTGTGTAAGAACACTTCTATTAATAGAAACTTGGGAGAGGGGCATAGAAGCACAGTGTTTATCTTTCTGTTTTTTTGCATCAGAAGGCAGAAGCTGGCAGTCACCATTTTAAGAGTGCTATGGGAAGAAGAGCTTTCCAATCGGGAGGAGCCAAAAAAGAGCGGAAGGTCAAAATGTAATGTGTCAGATGGCAGGAGGGAAAGGGAGAACAGCTAGGAGAATGGGTACCTGAGATGCAGTGAACTACCTACATTGTCACAACAGGGAAAATAGTTACCCCTTGGAACATTTAGGAGAAACGGTTAGCAGCATGCAAGAAGGAAAAGAGGGCTTGTGCAAATACATACAAATACCTATTTGATAGTCAGGTTGGGAACAGGGAATTTTAAATGTATAAAAGAAGCAGTGAGTCTGAGTAGTTTCTTCTCTGTCATAGTCACTGCACTCAGCACATAAGGAAAGGTTAAAAATTCAAACAGCTACAACTCTCCAGCAGATAAGTGGAAAAAAAAAAACCAGGTCCTAGAGGGATATTAAATTATGTAATATTGGTTACATCTAATGGAAGCAAAAGAAAAGGTAAAAGTCAGAGAAGTAAAGGAAAAAATTAATCAGAAACGCAGATCACTTTCTTGGTACTAGCAAGCTGCCAATGCAAAGTGCTGACAGGGCTTACTCCAGGGGTTCATGCTGGCCTCTTATTTCAGCCCAGAAGAGCAGATAAACCCAGTTCTGACCCATCAGTGAATCAACCACCTGAAGAGATATACGTATTGCTACAGCACCCCAAACCTTCACCTTTCCTCTTCCAGAATGTCTGTCCCACTCCAGGCAGGTGATTCTTTTATGCTAGAGCACAGTCATATTATTCTGGGTGTATAGCCAGTGTGACCTCCAGGTTGTGTTTACCACCAGCAAAGGGTTCACCCCTGATGGACACCAGTGTTTAACCAGACAGAAACACCTGATAGTGAAAGACAAGGGCAGGAGCAGGCATGCAGGGCAACTCTCCAGGAGAGTTTGTGATTCAGCTGCACCCAATGAACATTTGTACACTTTCAGTTAATGCACTCTGAATCTACTACAGTTACAAAAGGAGCACAGAATCTATTTTATCTCAGCAGTTAATTCCTGATAGGATTTCTGCTGTGTGAATGCAGGCCATCTGAATGTGCAGAAACCAAGCTTAGAGTGCTAGTGAAGGGAGCCCCTGTTTCCCCATGTAAATAAGTTCTTAATCATTCTAGGTTCTACCTGAAAAAGGAATTAGAATGCTGATACTCAATTTTATCAATCTCCTCTCTGTCATCTGTGGGTGTTTATTGAAGCACTGGGCTGGTTACATAATTTTTCACATTCTCACAGGCTGCCTAATGTATGAAAGTCAGTCTGTAATTGAAGTTTCTATTTGCATGCTTCAGAATCCTTAACATATTCTGCTTGGAATGTCAGACAAGGTTAATTGAGGACTCATTTGATGATAGCATTATTGTAATTTGAACTTGGAGAAATACTATATTAATTCTGAAAGGATTCTCTGAGATTTGTTTTTCCTTTTTAAATTTTGTCTTTGTAATGAGAATTAGTTTGTAATTTAAATTTAAACTAATTTTCAATGTACTGAAAATTTATAACATTCTAATGAATCATATAAATTATATTTTCATAGAAATAGTATGATGTTACTGAATTTAAATATTCTCTGGATTCCACAACATATGCGACTGCATTATACTCTTTTTTGGCTGCTATGATTTGTGAGAGTTTTATTTCTTGTTGGTTGTGTGAAGGAAATTATTTCTTAGGTTTGGCTGATATCAGGCATGGTTACTGTTCTATGCTGTCACCTCACTGTAACTGGTTTGTTTATTTACCTTTGGAAAATTAATTATATGTGTAGTTTTTTAGCTACCAATAATGTTGTTTAGGAATATCCTCCTTTCTGTTTTCCCCTCCATTTATCAGCAGATGGATCATCATTTCTATGAGAAAAAGCATTTGTCCCTGATTAATATACAGAATAGCACTGTAGCAATTTAAGTGAAAAGCATCTTTGTTAAAGGATTGAAGTATCCTTTCACATCTTTGTGAAGATCTGTAAATGCAAATTTGTCACCCAAAAGTTATGGGAACTCCCCCCCCACACACACACTTATCATCCATCATTCCATCATAGAAAACTCATGCTCTGATGAAACATTAGGTCTTACCTTCTGATGGTCTGAAAATCCCTTGTGGTCTTNGTGGAGCCCTCCCTGGATCTTCGTTCACGAAGCCTAGCCACGACGACGACCTTGTGATGTCAATATTTACCATGTTAACATTGGACACATTTATACGAATTCTGTAACACGGGTATCCAGTGGCATAGTAATAAAGTTGAATTCCTTATCCATTAACAAGTGTATTTCAAACCAAAAAATACAATAGTTTCAAAGAATATGTTTTACAGCTTTTAGTCCAAAGTTTGATGAGATGTATTGAAAGCCTGATACAAAGAATAGTTTAACAAAATTTTTATTTTTTTTTTCAAAAATCAGCACAGCACTAAATATCTATTCCCTGAACAGTCTAAATTTTCTGTTTTATAGTCCTCCATCAATTGCTTTATATGAGAAAGGAAACTGAATGCTTATTTCCTAGCAGATCATACTCTGCTCCCATAGAACCAAAAGGGAGTTTGCATGCAACTGTACAACTTGTACTGAATCATTAGATGGTTTTTGAATTCTGTATTTCAGGAAAAACTTTACATAGACTTGTTATTTCCATTTTTGTGTCTGATCCTTTAGAAACAAAAAGATGTAGGCTTTTACCTCCAAAAGGAGTCAATGGCTATATTCTAGGGGTCTTCTGCAGGTCTCTGAAACCAGGGATTTCATGCTCAGATTGATATCAGTTCATGAATCAATGTTCATGTTCATATCAGTTTTATGCAGTATGACTTTACTTTGCTCTGCTGGATTGTTATTGTTCAACAAAGTAATATTTTTTAAAAAAAATTAATATTCAGGCCTTTCAGTTTTATTCCTCTGCACACCTGTATTTGAGTCACTTACTGAGAAGAAGTGAGACATTGTATTGTAGAACGAACAAGTAACCATCCTCCTGTCACACAGCCATTACTGTTGTTTCTGTGCAGAGGATACTCATTATCCAGTATGTGAAATTACAATGGGAGAAAACAGTGAACAACTCAAACAGAGAAGTAATTACCATGTACCATAAATTATGTGGTTTTGTTTGTCTTTAAAAAATGTGGGAAGTTTTTTCTTTTCTGTTCTTTCCTCTTTTAAACTTCAGATGTTTTACCCTTTTCTGTCTTAAATGTCATAGCTTCATACTATCCTAAACTATCACTATTGCAGCAACAAATGTGACAAATTACATCATGTAGCTAAACATCCGGCTTCTACATGTTCACTGGCCAATTAGAGAAAACAAAAATGCTAGTAAAAAAGCATTTTTACATCTTTACAAAACAGCAGATGAATTTAACTCCCAAGAAAAGCTCAGATGCCACTCTGAGTAGCTCTGAGTAGTACTGAACACTGGAGTGACTCACAATACAGGAAGAACACATGGTTCATTGGTAAGGATGCTGTAAAAGTCAAAAGTTCAATGGATACCTTATTCTATTCTTTCTTAAGCAAGGGCTAAGGGTCAGAATCTTATGATGCATCATGTACAGACATAGCAAAGAAATCAATGAGTTTTTCTTTTTTCTTCTACAAAGTGGCTAAAATGCCCAATAAAAAGTGTCAGTCATTATGGACCAGAAATAAGAATTTGGGCTCGCCTGACAACATTGGAATTTTTCCCCTTGAAAGCTAAAAATCTGGTCCAAATACATGAGGTGGTAAAGAGGTGAAAAAGTCCTTACTACAGACGTATTTTCACTCATTTTTGTGTCGTACTTGAAAGCTAGATTATTCTCACCAAGGATATGCAAGTGTCCTGGTTTGAGTTAGAACAGAACTGACTATATTCAGGAATTTCTTTTTCCAACTATTGCTCCTCTAAGTCACTGCTAAATGTTGTGTACCAAACTGGGGTGCAAAGTAAATGGCCACACCTGCAGGGAAGAGCAAACAGTCCAGGTAACCCTAAAAAGACCCAACAAGTTATTCTATTCCATATATGTCATATTCAGTATAAAACTGAGGCTCAGCTCCATGTTCACCTGTGTTTTACTACATTAGGAAAAGCCAAGCTTGGAGTGCTCAAATCTCCATGCACCACAATCCTGTTGATATTAACCACAGATCACTCTGTAATGCATCTAGCCAGGAGCAAGAGGAGCTATTGTGAGGTCAGGTATCCATATGGATTGCTCCACTGTTTATGCATATGCAAGGTCTTTCCCTGCAGATTTTCAAGCTGCTTCTTATCCTCTTCTCTTTAAAAGGGAACTTACAGTTGTCTTTCTCTGCTGGCCCTCTCCTTAAGGTGTTGTAGCAAGGGGAGGTGATTTGTCCATGGGTTATTAGAGCAGACACCACATACACTAGGAATTCCCAGTGTATAAATAATGTCCTTATTAATTAATTTATTTGTGTTTGAGTCTCTGCTCATGTTCTGTTACTGGCACTTGTGATGATTAGAAGAGAAAGCCTAAGTCCTTTCTGAGCCTTTGTCAGATGGCTGTCTCTTGTGTTAACTAGTGGGCTGATCTGTACACCATCCCTGGAATGAAAATTAGCTGCTCCACAAAAAGCAACAGCAGAGGAAGAACAGAATTGTAGAGTGTCCTGAGTTGGAAGGGACCCATAAGAATCATTGAGTCCAAATCCTGTCTATGCACAAGACAATCTCAAAAACTACACTTTATGCCTGAAGGTGTTGTCCAAATACTTCTTGAATTCTGCCAGGCTTGATGCTGTGATTACTTCCCTAGGGAGCCTGTTCTAGTGCTCCAGTACCCTGTAGGTGAAGAACTTTTTCCCAATATCCAACCTAGGCCTACCCTGGCAGAGCTTTATGCCATTCCTTCGGGTCCTGTCAATGGCCACCAGAGAGAAGAGATCAGCTCCTGCCCTTCTGCTTCACCTTGTGAGGAAGTTATAGACTGCAATGAGGTCTCCCCTCAGTCTCCTCTTCTCCAGACTGAACAAACCAAGCAACTTTAGCTGTTTAGCTTTCTTGCTAACCACTGTACCATCTAGGCATGATGGACATTTTGTCCAGAAGGATACTGTGGGAGACAGTATTGAAGGCTTTATTGAAATCCAAAAAGATTACATCAACTGGTCTGCCTTAGTCGACCAGATAGGAAACCTTGTCATAAAAGAAAATTAAGTTTGTTAAGCAGGACCTTCCTCTTGTTGAACCCATGCTAGTTGGGACCAATGACTGCATCGTCATAGAAATAGCAGAGTTTGAAATCCCACAACCATATTTGATTTTTAAAATGTGTATTGCTGTCATGGTAAATCTGAAGATTAACAAGCAAGTCATGAAAAATACCAAACTGCTGGCTCAGTGAAATGAGATGCTTCCTTTCTTGGAAAAGGAGAAGAATGGGGTTGGTTTTGACAAAAGCACATCCATTCAAATCAAATGAGGATTTTATTAGAAGAAGTAAACAGCAATTTCATTCTTGTATTGACTATACATTGCCCAAGTGGTGCCATAGGGATCTGAAGCTGTTGCAAATGTCTGGTCTGAAACTTACCCCTCCCAAGGTGAGCTGCTTGCCAAGAGGAAACTGATGAAGATTATAAAGCCATCTCCTTTGGCCTCTCACAGGAAAGGGATTAATCTAGAGGAAGTAAGGTGAAATTTCAACCATTATGTCACAGAGATCAGAAAGTCATGGTGGATAAGAATTACTCTGACATACACAGGAGCATAGCAAAAGCACAGCTTTTGGTGCAATTGCATTACGTCCCCTTGCCCTTCACTAGACCCTTCCTAGCTATGCCTGAGTGATAAGGAGACAAGATCTTCATTGTGAGTTGGGATATAGTAAACAGGATGCTTTAAAAAATTATGTTGCTTGTCTGACCATTGTTATCACTGATAGCAACTGTCACCAGTAGGAAATATAGCTAGATCTAGCCCAGCAGATGCTCCAAACGCTGTGGCAGAGTCTTGTCTATGTGAAGAAGACAGAAGTAAATGTTTATCAAAGAGTTCTGATTGCCAGAGAATAGTCACCTAGGCTCCTAATGGAAAGTTACATTTTGCAGAGTAATCTATAGATGCTATCTCACAGCTGTCACAGTGAAATTACCTTCACAGAAGTAAGCCAGGAGCACTGCTAGGAGTCACAGAGTGTGGAAATGTCCTGAATCCAAGAGTACCTTTGTAGTACAAAGTTACTTCTCATTTTCATTTTTAAAAAAATGCAGTGAGGAAAGATTTGACAATATTCTTCAAAATAACATAAACCCCACATCAATTCTAGACTATAACATTCTTATTCTACCCAAAAGTAATTTGTGTTCTATGTATGAGTAAACTGCTGTTTTGTTTTGTGCATCTCCAGAAGCATGCATTTATTTTCCCCACTCAACAAACTCTGCATGAAAGGAAATATAGAAATTCTAGTTCTGTATGGTGACTGTACAGAGTACCTGACTTAGAGTTTAAAAGTCTGAGAAAGAAGCCTCTTCATTTTATATTAGCATCTTTTCCTGAACAGTGTCTGTGCTGAGGGCTATGGAAGTAATCAATAAACTGGAAAGACAAGCAACAATAGTCACCACAAAAAGGTTCATTAAAAACTTAACTGATGAAAAAGGTAAGCAAACAGCCTACAGAAAACAGAAGTAATATGTTAATTTTTTTCTATTTATTTTCTGTGAGTGATAAGCAGAATGATGTAAAGAGAATGGTGTTTAGGTGTTTGGCTTTGGGTTGGTTTGGGGTTTGTTTTTGTTTTGTTTTTTGTTTGTGGTTTTTTTTTCCCCAGGGGCTTGGCACTTGCAAGAAGAAACCATGGCCTAAAATTAAGAAGGTAAAAATGTGGACTACCCAGTGGAAAGCATTTTGTCACAGTGAAGTCTGTTAGGGAAGTAAAATAATACCTAGTTAACAAAGGTGAAAATACACATAAAACTAAGATGGATTCTATAGAAAACCCTGAACAATGCATATTCAGATGCCACAAGTCTTGTTTGATGCTTTTTAATCACTAAAGGTGACATCTTTTCTCTCCCTTATTTGGTAATATATAGGTTAAACTGATGTTCACTGTAATGCCTACTCTAAAAGACTTTCTGGATTGGGAAAGCTCTAAGTTCCTGAAAAATCCAGAACTGAGAAGAACTCTGTATTTATTGGCTAGAAGTAAAGGACAAACTCTCTTCTCATGGGTTTAAAACCAAAACTGCAACATAAAAAGGGTCTCAGAAGCTTTTTTTAATAGAAATTGTGGAGGCAAAGGGAGGACTATGTGCTGGACTGATAGCTAAAGTTTGATGCACCTTAATGAAGAGCTGTCAGTAGCATGTTATCTCTGAATTGCTTACTGGTTTGGATAGAACATGAGAAAGACAAGTTCCTACAAGCAGCAATCCAATTCTTGCACCTCAAATGTCTAGATCCTTCAGGACATTTAGCATTGATGCCGACACTGAATTCACAATCCTTCTGATTGGTTTTTTGTGTGGTTTTGTTTTGTTTTGGGGAGGGGGGTTTGGTGGTTTTGTTTGTTTGTTTCTTTTTTTAAAGAACAAGATTGTGTCTGTTCTTGCTTTGGAAACTGGGACTAATCTTCTCATTCCTTCTTACCTTCCTTTGCCTAAAGCTTTTTCATCTACTTCTGGCTGGACACAGTCCAGTGCTAAATTATCCATGCAAGCAGCTGGAGCTCCTTGTGGCTCTTTCCTTGCAAGGAATTTGTACTGAAGCCACATCTCCTGTAAAACGCATACAACAAATTGAACTTTTGTGTCAGCCACCCACATCTTAGCAATTTGGTGCTGAATGACAGGCAAGGCTGTAGAATTATTGGGGAAGGGGGAAAGAGGAGACAGTGCTTTGTTTAATTACCCTACTTCAGCTCAATTGCTACAGCGTTATGTTAAAAGTGCAAAGATTTGGCAAATAGATTTCTGGTAATTAGTGTTCAGAATATCATAATGCTAGCACCCAGGATCTTTTGCAGAGGATTTACTCACACTAGAAAGAAATGCACAGCCTTCCACATTCTCTGATCACTCAGTACACTAGCCACTGGACATTCAGGCAGGCAAGTGCACCAGGCTCACAGTTCAAGGGCACTCCTGTGGCAGGTAACAAAGAGGACTACATGTTGGGGCTGGAGAAAGATACATTTCATCCTTCATGATGAAGCCTATGTTAGCTGTGCTACCCTGCATGTTTGCAGGCATTACTGTCACCACACCCTAATTCCAGGTAAAACTCCCCTGAGTTTTACTGCCTTGCTGAGGCTGAAGCAAGAGTCAAAAATGAAGTGAATACAAACTTTACAGATTGTTGCTACAGTGTTGGTAAGTTACCCAGTCTGAAGCTGCAGTTCTTAGGAAATAAAAGTAAGTATCATAAAAGCCCTTTCACATTGGAAGGCAAACAGCACTGTTACCTGGACAAAAGATATATTTATATAATAATTCACAAAGAATTAGACAGTATAAACTCTCTTGGAGGCCTGGGCATGTAACTTAGCCAATGGTAGAATATCAGCAAAAACTACAACAGTCTTCTAAAACCACCCCTGGCAGCACATGCTATTATTAATATGCTAGTATTACCACGAGGAGAAACTTCTTTACAGTAAGGGTGCCAGAGCACTGGAACAAGCTGCCCAGGAGGGCTGTGGAGTCTCCTTCTCTGGAGACATTCCAGAGTCACCTGGACACATTCCTGTTTGAGCTCGTCTAGGTGATCCTGCTCTGGCAGGGGGGTTGCACTAGATGATCTTTCTAGGTCCCTTCCAACCCCTGACATTCTGTGATTCTATCTGAGACAGATCAGAACAAACAACTTAACTGCTCACATGAGACTGCAATCTTCTGATCACTTAGTAGACTTATACTCCAAAATGTCTCCTGAAATGTGTCCATTTTGGCAGAATTATGCATATATACCAAAATGAAGGTAAGGTAGAGCAAACTCGCTATCCACCAGCTGTGATGCTGGCTAGGAGTTTGGGCAAGTAACAACATAACCTGTTTGTGTTTTATGATTGGTGCTGGGATACAGGGTTAAATGGCATGAAGCTCTTCATTTGGACACAATGTAGGTTCAAAGCTATGTAAGCAGCTCTTCATTGGCAATACCATGTAACATTTTTTATTTGTTGCATGCAGTTCAGCCTCCGCATAAGAAGGGCTTTGTTCCACTGGGCTTTGGAAGGAAAGGGCTTTTTGTTCCTCTGGGCTTTGCAGCAGCAATTCCCTTGAACACAGCAGGCGTTCAACCTGAGGTTGACCAAGTTCTGGCATTGAGTCATGCAGCCTTAAGTATGCCTTCTTGCCTTGCATAAAGAGGCATTTCTGAGTTGCTAGGAGGGACAGATAGCTGTTATTCAGAAATAAGAGAAAATACCTAGTTAATTTTAGGACAATTCGTGAGTTTAAACATGAGACCTTTAGTTAGGAAATAATTGCACACTTCTGACCTCAGGCAACAGTCAGAATTTGCTGGGGAAAAAAAAAACAACCCATCATTAGATTTAATAAAAATTAGAGAATCATAAATATTTGAGATTTGAAAGGCCCAGCAAGTAATTTAAGTCTCACTTCCTATCAGTGCAGGACTGGTCCCTGTTGCACATGTGTTGGCATGTTTTCTGCGGACTAGTATAGTTTATTGTCAGGAGGATTTTCCTTAAATTGTGCCCAATTTTCCATTTCTTAATTTCATCCCATTACTCCCTGATATACTTGCTTGTTTCATGTTAATTCCTTTCCCTCCCTAGTGTGCATACCAAGTATTTGTAGAAGGTTATCATGCCTTTCCTTAGTTATCGCTTAGCCAAACTATACATATTTATTTAGTTCTTTTAATCTTCCTCACAGGTAAATCCCTCCAGCCCCTTAATTATTTTGTTACTCTTCTGTGAATTCTCTGTTTTTAATCTTTCTTGTGGTCACATTGAATACAGTATCCCAGTTTTGTCATTCAGAGCCACAGAAAAATCAGGGGGGCTCTATTGCATCTCTGCTGCAACGGTGATGTGTCTTTGTGCCTGACCCAGTGTAATTTGTTTTCCCTGTTTTATCATGCTGAGCACCATGCAAGGCTGGAGAGAGGTCAAGACAACCTCTGTTTTTAAAATTCTGCCCTGAAGCAATCCCTCACAGTGCTGTCAGCAGGGAAGACATTTCTTCTTCTAAAACCTTACTTCTGATAGTTTTTCCATCTAAAGCTGTTGTAACTTGAGCCTTCTGCATTGGTTAATAACTTCGCTTACACTTCTTCCCTCTTTCTCTGCTTCTACTATCCTCTGCCTGTGTGTTTCAGAGATCAGTAAGAATGGGAGAACAGAGCAGAACTGACTGCAACAGCAGGGAAAAGCTTCATCTCCTGGGTTTATCATCCCACAGGACGTGGAAAAGGCTCTAGGGAGGCATGGTAATGAAAAACACAAGAAGGAAGACTAAAATGAGGACACCAAGTAGTGCAGAAATAACTTAGTGGGGCAGGATGAGAGCAGAGATGAAAATAGGGCAGGCAGCACTTGTATTTTCTTTGTGGCCAGTATCTAGCTACAAATTCTTTTCTTGAATAACTGGTACTGTGTTGATTGCTGTGGATAGCTTTGTTTTGACTTTTCCTTGTCAGTTTTGATATTTCCATTTATACTAACATACTTTTTTTCTTATTCAGGCCTTGATGCAACCTAGCTGAAAGGTGGACCTTCCATGCAGACTCTGGTTTATCAGAATGTCCACTGCCTTCAGCACAAAGTCCCCCAGACAGTAAGATGCAACTCTTAAATGTCTTGGTAACTTATCGTGAAGTGGTTTTGAATAGCACATTACAGAAAATTTGGGGCTTTAAGATAAAGTGGTTGATGTCCTAGGTTAGAAAGAGACTAGTCATTTGTTCTCTTGAGACCTTATCTGATTAGATGGAACATAAATATTGCCAAGAAATGCTAGATTTGAATAACACGTATCAATTGTCCAAACTAAGGCATTTTGTAGAAGGCTGCTTTTTTATCTTTTAAAATGTTTATTTCATCCTCTAAATGATGTCAATTAACAGAACTGTGCAGGAATGCAGAAACACAAAAATGTAAAAATCTGCAAATATAAAGATATCTATGTTAATGTTCCAGTACAGGCATGAGTGCCTACATAAACATCAACCTATCTCTCCTTTTCTCAAAGTCCTTACCAGTTCTGATTCTTTTTCCCCTGAAAATAAAGGGCAAGTTACAGGGGCAGGTCAGCTGTAGCACTATAGTATTTCAGATTTGTAAGGGTATTTAGGCATCTAACTGTCAACTTGGCAGACATGAGGTTGTGTTTGTTTATTTTTAAGGTTCATTTATTTATATAGTAATTGTCATGACATTTGTTAAAAATAATAGAACATACTTTTTTTTTTTTTTAATGTGTAACTGCCAGGTTATGTCTTGCATAAATACATATTATTTAGGTCATAATATCAAGTTAACTGTCTGAAATCATTCTATGAGAAGAAATTGACCATTATGTGTAACCTATTTCAAACAATGAGAAGTCAAACCTGAATAGGGAATGGTTCCATCTTTAATCCAATCTAATATTTTCTAACCTCACCATCAATTTTTCACACGTGCAGCCATACACCAAAGAGTGCCTATGTCTGTTTGGATGAATAATCAGTACCTGAAGCTGGCAGGACTCACAGAAGCCACCACCTGCATGTGAAAGTCGTGCTGCTTAAACAAGTGATCCTGAAGAGCTCATCATCAAAACAACCTTTTATGGTATACACATGCACATGGATCTCATAGCTGGAAAGCCACAAAAGTAAGGAGAGCAGAAGACTGTGAGACCACATGGGTACAGCATGGGCTTGGCTCTGATTGTCCATGGTCCCAGAAATATTCCCCATGTATTCTTCTTAGATGCTGCAGGAACCTAAGTAAAGCTGAAAAATGAAGTCCTGAGTAAATTCAGATGGAAGACACTGAAAGCTTTTGCTTTTCACTGACTTACATAATTTATCAGGCAGCTAGTGTAATACAGAATGGAGGGTGTTTATGCAGCATTTTTCCCAGCTTACACCATTTTTTCAGCCTATGTCTGAAATCCTATGACACCCTTGGTTGCTTCCAAACCACCCTCCCCCCCCCCCCCCCAAAGAGGTTTTGAGATATTTTTGTGGGGATGATATACAGAGATTAAACTCCACCCTTCAAATCTCCTTATTTTATAACTTTGTTTTGGTGGCTGAGAAAATGAAGGCTATTGGCTCTTGGATTATGTAAACTGACATGGTACATTTGATTTCATTTTCTTTGGAGTGCATGCATCAATTTATCCATAAAGTATTGATTGCAGGAAGCTGAAGCTGTCTGCACAGTGCTGGCTGATTTTATAAGAGATTTTATTCACAATTCTGCCACAAGAGCAAGGTGTTACTGTTACTTGTAATAGAAAGTACGCAATACTAAAGACATGCAGGTGTCTGTGGGGGAGTTGCTCACACTCTTAACGCCCAAGTTTGTCTTTAAGCACAGTTTATGCGAAAATGTGAGGAAGTCACTGCACTTGAGTAATTCCCCTGGGACAAATTGCCTTTAAAACCTTGTTTTCCCTGCTACATCTGCTATACTGCTTACTCTCTCTCCTTTCCACACATCTATAGCTGCAATAGATTTCCCAGGCAGGAGCACATACCTATGTGCCAAACGCTTGTTCTGTGGAGAAGTAGTAAAGTTAATGTTTCAGGGATGTATTGTATACTGAGCTTGTTCTCGGCAAGATCCAGCAAACATAGCCTGGAAGCATAAGCCTCATTGAGCACTGCTACACAGCACAGCTACAGAAACCCTAAGCATCTCAGTGCACTCCTGGACCACAGCCAAAGCAAAGATCAAGTGCAGCTGAGAGGTCCAGGCACATGGTAGAGCCTTTGCACGCAGCTAAATATCTGAGAGGTCTGGGAAAACTCACAATTTGGACAAAACTTCCTCAGAAAAAAAGACTATATCAAGAAAACACACAACCGCTACATGGATCTTTGACACAGGAGTCACTGAAGGGGTTGCACATGCTCCCAGGGCAATGACACAGCTGCATCTTCTCCCTTCCCCATCCTGACAACTGGGCAGACACGAGGTTGTGTTAATTTTTTAACAAGAGAGAAGGCAGGCATTGCTGCCTCTGGCTTTGGGTTTCGAGTCACAGCTAATGTGTGTTTCTTGTGTATATATAAGTATACTCATCATCAGCCTGAATGATACAGCAGCTGGACCCAGGATCCTGTAGTGCAGGTTAGAGCTGGTCCCAGGCCAGCAGCCCTGCCCAGTAGGGATGGAGGTGTCAGAGTTGGTCACTGCTCCTGGCCCTCACACACCACCTCCTGTTTGAAACGCATGGTCTGCTTGCCCTTGCCTCCTGTCTGGTCACCTTTTCGGCCCTCAGCACTGACAGGAAGCCACATTTCCCACCTTGCTGGGTGTTTCTCTGATAACTAATTAGTGCTGAGGGTGTAGCTGATGTCAGGGTCCTGGGCTCCAGCTGGCTAAGGACACTGAGCTCACATCACTCCCTGGCTGCCTGTGACTCCTGTAAGGGTTGCTAACGCTACAGCCTGCAAACAGCTTGCCAATATTTCAAACGCTTTTTTAAAACCTTCTCTGAACACCTTAATAATTTCCCACCTGCATTTAGCATAAAGCAGACATCATACTTCTGAGACATGTTAAATACAATCTCACTAGACTTCCAGAAGGTGTTAAGCATTTCCAGCATTTCAGAATACTAAAAGATTGTGTTATAAACAAAATGGACATCTCTGCGAGTTGGATCTTATTTTTTCAGGCAGCAGTTTTCTTCCTTGTGACTCCTCAGAGTGGTCGGCGCTGGCAATGCCTCCCTCTGCTGGGCACACGCCGGGGCTCCAGCAGGCAGCCAGGGGCGGTTTTTTGGCTGACCCAGATTTTGAAGCAATGCAGAATAACAATGTAGAGCTCTTATTAGTATTGACTGATGACTAGATTAGGAACCTGGTTATGTAGTGACGCGTCTGCAGTTTTTGCTGTCTTTTTCTGCAGTGTTTATCTATATTTTGTCTCGCACTTTGTGTACACAGAGCATACAAAATATTTTCTGCATCTTAATTTGTCACCCATGTCACATGTTGGTTTAAAGGATTTCTCAAAACTAGAGGGCTCTAGCTGATTGATAAACTCAGATACTCATTAATAATTATATACTCATGAATTTTAATTACACTGTGTTGCAGCAGCTTCTTGTGCTCTTAGTTCAGGGAATCAGCATTTGCACCAAGAAAGAGAGACTTAGTCACTTTCTCAGATTTTGTAGCCCATCTGCCCTATGCTAGAGATCCCTGGAGATGCCATTACTGAAGTGATGAGACATTCTGGTTTAAGTGCTTGTGGTCTCTGCAGAGCAAGGGGCTGGGAATTAAGTATTTGTCTCATGCATAGTGTTGCAGAACAGCATCAATAAATGGCTATTCTGTAATGTTTGTTTTTACATTCATGGCGACTACAGGGAACCAATGCCAAGCTAGAACTCATGATTTTTAATTCCTGTTAGGACCTAGATTGATACTGCTGAAATCCATTGTGCCTCTGGAAAACAGCCATAATACTTGCATATGCCATTCAGCTGTTGTGCTGATCAGCTACTGTTCAAGCACATCTCTGAATAAGAAAGTAAGTGTTATGTGGGAAGGAAGGTTTATATTTGTAAGGGAATGGGGCTTCAGGAAAGATTCTTGTCTAAGATGAAACTTCAAGAGAGACTTTAGCTGCCCCATCCAGTGAAATCATGGGTGGTTTTCCAGGGATCTTGGAGAATTATTTTTTTCTCATATTAGTTCTTCTGCTACAAATACTTCTATTTTTTTCTTTTAATATATGTGATGTGGCACTCCAAACATGTCTGTGTTTACTCTGTAACACATTCTATGATTTGTTTTTTATTTGGATCACACACATGAAAAAACAGGGCAATCATCTGATATTAAGGTGAGCTTTATGTTACGGTTAGCACAGGTACAATAAGCTGAATTATTGTCCCTATGTGGTTTTCATAGTTATTACTTGGTAGGTTGCCTCTTCAGTGTCAAATTAGAAGTCATTCGGCTAGAACCATTGCAGTAGTGCCTCTTGAGGTTTGTAGGCCCCACATACTTGAAGTATATTACATCTTTTTTTTCCAAACAGTTGTGCTTTCACAGGGGTCTGTATTAGAACAGCATGAAATCTGCTGCTGTTTACCTAGGTTTCATCTAAACCTCACCAGTGGGTTCACTTTATGCAATGTCAGCAGCACTGAGAGTCAAACTCTGCCTCTGTTTCAGACAAACTTGGAACTTAAAAAAATTTGAACTCAACCTCTCGAATTCCTTCCAGTGCCGTTCTCCTTTCCATTCATTTCTTCAAGGGCAAATTCACATTTAGCTTTCTGATATTTTGTGAACACCTAACAGCATCTTTTCCTGACATTTTATTAACAACTTTGCTTCCCTTTGTGCCCTATGTTACACATACTCATCCACGTCTCACACTCACTGTGGTACACTGAAAGTCAGATGGAAAGTAAGTATAGATTTCATTCACCCTTTTATTTTATATATTTTTGGGTGCAGAGGATGATCTTTCTGTGTTAAAATGTTTATTTAAATACTAGCTGCAGAGACTATAAAACAGAGGATGGTACATAAGGGCTGAGGAAAATATTCAAGGAACTAGCTACTTTATTCAGCTGAAGAGGAACGTTAGGGAAGAAATATTTACAGATTATAAAAATAAGACTTATACTAGGCATAAAGGTAGAAAGTCTTTTTCTGTACCTTAGTAATTAAACATTGCCTGGTTGGTAAAGCAGAGAAACGTTGTGGTCCTCATTTCACCTTTAAGGAATCTACAGCTCCAATAATTGAAGGTAGAGAGAGGTATCTAACTAGCTTAAATTTGTGTCGAAACATGGTAAAAGGGTGAGTTTTCTTTAAATACTCTGCTCTGGTTTATATATGGATTTTCTGCTTTTGTTAATTTTTTTTGGTCTTGCACCTTTTTTATTTTTAAACAATTGTTCTTTTAATAAATCATACTGGCAGCTATTATTGTGGTGTCCTGTCCTTTAGACTTTACTGAAAACTGGCCTTATTTTTCAGATAGTACCTTTGTCTGAAAATAATCATTACAGTATCTTCTGGCAAATAAGAGAGAAATTTGAATTGCGTCAAAGAAAAATCTGTGTATAGAATAAAATCAAAGAGAAAGTCCAGTCTTCCCTAAGGATTCTTACTCTTAGGGGAAAAAAAAAAAAAAAAAGAGTTTAAAATGAATTACACAGAAAATAGAGTTAGTGCTTTCATCTAACATATATGGTAGGAAGGTAAGCCTTTAAACACAGACAATTATTTTTAGGCAAAATTAATAAAACTGAACATTATATATCTATATATATATCTTTTATATTCAACAATGCATATTAACTCAGACCATCTGGGGAACCTTTTAGAATCTAAGATTAAAAGTAAAAAACTCTAACTGAAAATCTAGCCTGAATTGGTCCTTGTACACTTTAATTCATTATTCATCTTTGTGTGAGAAAATGAACTACTGCAAACTTTGGTTTGTTACTTCTTTTCCTGTTCTGGAGAAAAGAACACACAGAATCATTTGGGTTGGAAGGGAGCTCTGGAGCTCATCTAGTCCAACCCCCCTGCAGTGGGCAGGGACATCCCCAACTAGATCAGGTTGCTCAGAGCCCTGGCAAACCTCATCTGGAATGCCTCCAGGGATGGGAACTCAACCACCACCCTGGGCAACCTGTTCCAGTGTTCCACCACTCTTGTGGTGAGGAACTTTTTCCTAGTCTCAAGTCTAAACCGACTCATCTCCAATTTAAAACCATTGCCCCTTAAGATGAGAATAGTTACCTCTATTACAGCTTCTGTTTGCAAAGCATGATGGGTAACCTGGATCAAAGTGACTGAGCCATCACTAAAATATTTTTGTTATATGTTTGGTGTAATTTTTTTATATGTGAGAGCATGACAGATTGTAATAATCAGCACAGACCCCTCATAATCTCTTTTCTATAAAAAAGACAAATATACCTGTGGCAGATCATTTATTTGTCAGACATGAGAGTATATAAAAGCATCTCCTTCTCTAATTCCTTTCTTTAGACATCTATATCCATATGTATGCAGGTATACATGCATATATGCATGAATTTTACTACCAAAAAATCTCTCTATGGCCCTGCCCAACATTTTCCTTGTATATACGCTAATGAATTTGTTTAATGCTGATGCTGGCAGCTGAGAAGTAATATTAACTCTGGATTATAACAGATTTATTCAGAGTAGGAATGAGGTTGTTTTGTTGTCTGAAGGGCAGCCACGAGGAGCGACTCATGGGCCCTTCCTTTGCGAGCCTCCCTTCAGGTTCACTCACACACCATGGCACCAAATACAGAAAGCAGAGGGTCCATGGAGCAGCACTGATGCTGACAGAGCTTAAAGTGTTGGGCAGGGTAAGTCTTGGGTTTCCTCAAACCCCAACAAAGACTAAGCAAGGATTACAGGAGACTGGGCACTCTACTCAAAAGGCTTTCACAAAGCTGCAGTGGTCACAGCCACAACTCTGAAAGCTGTCTAGGAAAATGTTCATGTATCATCTATGATGTGTTTGTCCAAATGCTGGAAGTTATACCAAGCACCCTGCTCAGTCTTCCCAACAGGGGAGTCCTCCTTACATGGGAAGATGCTGGGCAGAATCTGTTGCAAGATTAATGAGGGTAAGTGATGCTTCAACTGAAATGACAATGAGAAGTAGCAAATGAAATCCTCTCCAGGCATTTCCTGTCTGCAGAGTGTAACAAAAAACCCTCAGCTATATAAGAAATGAAATAGTTTCTTTCTAGGTCATTTTATTTTGAAAGATTAGCTTGAGATCAGAGACTTGCATCATGCTGTGCTGATTCCTCTGTGTTTTGCAATATAGTTATGGTACAGATTTTTAAGGACTAAATTGTCAAAATAGTTCTATAGTTGTATGAAATCTACTCATTTTGCACAGATTACAGTAGCTCTGAATTTGAAATGGATTTTTAGATTCCAGTTGCTGGAACTGCATCTTTAGTTGTTCCTTGATTATTTGTAGATGTTATGAATGCCTTTGGATCCAGGCAGAGTGATAATTGTTTTGAGGAGAGAAATGGACTTGCAGCTGCATTCTCAGGAGAGCTTCTACACTGGGTAACAACTCACATATTGAAATATGCTTATTGAAGATGTATTATAGGGGCAGTGAAGAGAACCAAGATTTGCCTGCAAAGTGGAGATGAGAAAGAGGAACAGGTAGAAAAAAAAAAAATCTAGTTTCTCATGGAAAATCTGGCAAAAATCAAACTCCATTATTTTCATCACTAATTTTAGGCCAAGATCAGCAACTGTTACTGAAAGTTTACCTTGTTTGCAGTGCAATTCCATTTATTACATTATGTGTAAAAGAAACACAGAAAATTGTTCTTCACAGTGGAAGCTGCTGCTTAACATAGAATCCTAGAATGTTAGGGGTTGGAAGAGACCTAGAAAGATCATCTAGTCCAACTTCCCTACCAGAGCAGGATCACCTAGATGAGGTCACACAGGAATGCATCCAGGCAGCTCTGCAATGTCTCCAGAGAAGGAGACTCCACAGCCTCCTGGGCAGCCTGTTCCAGTGCTCTGGCACCCTTACTGTAAAGAAGTTTCTCCTCATGTTATTACTAAACCTCCTGTGGTCCAACTTGCTCCCATTCCCTCTTGTCCTAACATTGGATGACATTGAGAAGAGCCTGGCTCTCTCCTCCTGACACTCACCCTTAACATATTTCTAAGCATTCCTGAGGTCTCCCTCTCAGTCTCCTCTTGTCCAGGCTGAAGAGACCCAGCTCTCTCAGCCTGTCCTCATAGGGCAGATGCTCCCAATTTGTTTCCACTTCCCCACTGTGGGTTACACATATGCAGAAGCCCTAGTAGGAATCTACCAGGAGCTGCTCCTCATCTGCCTCCATTCCGAGACTTCCAGCTTAGCTTCAACTGATGATGACGATGACGTAAGATAGCCTTGCAGATTGAATAAAAAAAAAAAATGACTGAAAGTGCAACCATGTTCTTCAGTTTCAGAAGTGAGGGCAGTAACCTCTAGCAGGTAAGTGCTAATAATCATCTGGATCTAGTAAAGTTATTAACCACACCCAAAAAAGCATTTGTCTACTCCCTAACTGGTAAGTGAAGGGATATCCATGCAGCTGTGATTTTGCCCTCTAGTCTCGCCAACAACATAGAACACAGATGTACTTAGTACCTTTAAATTCATTACAAATACTTTTCTCTATCCATAAGATGCTCCAGCAATTATTTGGACCCTCAGAGCTAGACTGTCACTACCAGTCATTGTCCAAGCTTGTATCAGGGCAACTCTGTTGTGAGAGCATCAATTTCAGTGAGTATGCATGAGTGGCAAAAGGATTGGTATAGATGCTGTAGATTTAATTATGTACCTTTGTTTTAAAGAAGAAATAGATTGGTCTCCTTTCCAATGCATACAGGATTTGCAATGCTGTGCACTGTTTCAAGAATGACAGCTGAGAAGCCATCTGAGACACCTCCATGAAAATCAAAGAAACCATATTTGGAAAGACTATTCTTGCCAAGAAAAAAACTCCAGATAGTAGCAGTTAGAGCTTGCTTATTTACCAGGCAGTTGAGTTTTTAGGTGAACTGGCTCCTACCTGCACTGTAGCTGGGGAGCTTTTCTGTAGACTGACAACACTGAGCCAAGAAGGCCACTTCAGAAGTCAGCTAGGAACAGATTGCTCTCAGAAGGCTCAGTAGTCTCCCCAGAGGATCAGTACCTGTCTGTGGGAGGAGTGAGAGAGAGGTGAAACATCACTATGACTGGTATAAAATAAAAGTTAAACCTAGATCCCCTAGGCTTGGAGGGGCTTCATCCTGGCCTTAGAGACAGATAAGGACAAATTACATGAAGACTTACAGCAGATGCTGCCTTGCACCTTTTGTTATGCACGTGAGTGATGATGGAGCAGGGATCTTGAAAGCTCTTTTACCTCACACGAAAATGTGTTTCATTTTACTTAACCATGCAAAAATAGCAGAAGTGAGACAGGCGAAAAGCATGAGACACATGGATAAGACACATGAGACACATGGACCAGGCACAGCAGAAGGAAATATGTGAGGAAGGTGGAGAGGTAGATTGGTGTTGCCTGGTTTATGGCCCTTCTGTGCCACTGAGTGGTACAAAATGCTGAAAAAAACACCTTCAGCATCTGTGCTACTGGCAGCACCACTATGATAATGAAAATCCACAAATGTTTAGAGGAATAAACAATATTTCAAGTTTCCTGAGGCTATATAAAAGAAATATTTATTCTCTCTGAGAAGGAGTTTGCAGGAAAGTATGGCAGTTAAAAAAAAGGCGGCACAATGTTCATAATGTGAGGGAGCAGAACAGCACAGTGAGGAACCTTAACCAGGCTGTTTCCAACTTCTGATTGCCTAACCATGCAGCCTTCATGCTCTGTTACCGTATTCGTCACGCACAGAGTATTATATAGATATATATATAATACCAGCTGTCTGGCTAGATATCTATATCTTAATTTTGTTGGAATTTTATCCTCAGTCTCCTCTCTGCTTTTCTTCTCATTCTTAAGCAGAACGTAAAGGTAATACTTCAGAATTTCAGTTGCACTTCTGAACCTGTGATATTTGAAAGCAATTTTTTCCTCATCACAATCTGAAACTGATATGTTGTTACACAGGAGATGTTGCACATCTCAAAACTCTCCACTTACAGCAGGTGCAGTGCATATCCTTTCAAAGATGTGGTATGTATATGAAAAAAAAGCTATCAGGATTACTTGGCTCATCCCTTAAGCTGATCAGACACAAAGATTTATTTGGTTAGATGATCATGCCTTCTTTGAGTAGACCTATGTGCTTAATATAACAGTTCAATATGCAACATTAATTTTCATTAACAAATTTATTGTGGACCTATAGCTCTATCATTTTGTTACTATAACTGAGGTTAGGAAATTGTCTGAAGGAAATAAAATGAGAGCAATTCAGGCACAGGTAAATAGCCTGTTATTATCTATGAGTCATTTTCATTATGGTCACTTCTGAAAAATCATGTGTTTCCCATGGTTCATTAAATCTGTTTTACTCTCCAAGTAAATGAGCTACTTTGAGATGTCAACTGTGAAGACCAAGACAACCCCAAGCAGGATTTATTCCACCAGGAAAGATGGCAATCAACAGCATGAAAGACCTTATACAAAATTCATGGGTTTATTAATTCATAATGTTAAATAGTTTTAACAGCTAACTAGTCTCAGGGTTCAGTTAAGATATGTGCTCATAGACGCTTTTGTTTCACAGCTTTGCTCTGATACCTTTATGCTTTCAGAAAAAATAGAAATCTCAAAAATGGAAACTTTCTGTCTCAGCAAGTCTGTCTACCAGATTGTGAGAAAATGTCTTCAAAAATGCCAACACGAGGCTTTCACCAAGACTTATCAATAGCTGAGCAACAAAAAGCCCTTTTATGAAACCAGAAAAAGGCCAGAAAGGAGCAGGGGAGATGGCAGCATGCCATCTTCTTCTTCAGCCAGGGGTTTGCACTACCCTTGCCGTGAATAGATTTTTAGAGCAGATACTTACACGATGACATACTGCATTTATATCATGCTATATCATCACAGGAATGCCATGAGAAGGGGCATCAGAGAGGAAGGCTTGTCCTGGTGATTGAGGTTTGAAAGAGAACACTCTCAAGAGGAGGAAGGGAAACCACAACTTCCATAAGAGAATCCAAGCAAGCCAGACTGCCAATAATTCCGGAGGGCAGGGCAGAACAAATAGCGGGAGAAGAGAAAAGCATGGAAAAGCCTAAAGGAGTGGGGACTTGTCAAGGGGTAGCTCTGGGTCAACCACCAACCCAGTCACAGATATTCTCTATTATCCCCCTTTTCCCCCACTCCAGGGAGGAAAACGGGAAATTAACAGAGAGAGAGATTTGCGAATTGGAAATGAAACTTAAACAACTTTAATGAAAATAACAAGAAAATGAAGTGTGTATGTATATATATATATACACACACACACACACACACACACACACACATACACACACACAACCAATGCCAGAACCAAACCCCCTTGATGGTAACTACCTCACCACTGATGCTGTAGCAGGAGGACTTCAGCAGCAGCTGGGATTCAGGCTCAGGAGGCTGGATCCTGGAACTCAGGAACTCTTGAATTGAGATGGAAGACAGAATAGGTAGAGTCCTGTAGGAACAGAGCTGGGCTGCTGAGCTTCACAAGGCTCAGGGTGCTCAATCTTCCAGGATTGAAGGCAGAACAGAGAGAGTCCTGAGGAGCAGAGCTGGGCTTCTGATCTTCACAGGGCTCAGGTGCTCAACTTTCTAGCCAGGTGAAGAGTCAAACCTCTCCTTACACATACTAGTTGTTAATCAGCTGCTAATTAGCTGAATTGAACACCTGTTTTGCTTGGGTCTTAGGCCTCATTCAAGAGACCCCAATGCTCATGCTCGATAGCAAAGCCTCAAGGACTGAATATGACCTATGTGGCATGGAATACCTTATTTTGACTCAAACTAGGACAAGACTGAAGGACTTCTGAAGGGAGAAAGAGGCTACCTGCACTGGGGGGCAGGCATACACCAAGCATCAAGAATAACAGAATGGGACCTTCTTAAGTACTCCAAAGAGAAGTTAGGGCAGAGGACACTTTCTTTCAACCACAGAAACACTGAACGCTGCTAAATTTGAAATCAAGTTTTGAGAAAGGGACTCATCCTTATCAAGAATGATATTGGTTTTCCAGCTTTTCATGTTTTGTGTCTTGTTTTGTAGGCTTACAGGAAAATCTTATCATTTTACTGTAAGTTTTGATGGTTTTGGGTTTTTTTATTAAAAAAAACCCCTTGATCTAAAAGGCTACAAAGCCTTGACAGGTAGGATTTGCTTTCTATTTCATGGCCCTTCTGGTGCAGGGCTTGTGAGCAGCTACTTCTACACGATCAGTTGCAGCTGTCAGTATTGACAAACCCTACAAAAGTAGAGGATATCTAAGGAATCATGTTGAAACACCATAGCAGAGTTACACAGGGATAAAGAGAGGTATCTCTTCCTCCTTCCCCTTTCTCATTACAGCACCAAAATCTGGGAGCATATATCTTGAGTATTTGTGATCTCTTGGAGCTAAGTGACACTACCTAGCCTCTTGGACCTTCCAAAGGCAAAAATCTAGCTGACCTTGGACATGAAAATGCAGTAGAAAAGTGATGATGAGGAAGTAAGGAATTGGTTGCTAGAAATCAGTGAATGACTGCCCTGAAAGCTGCCTGTGACTTACTTGAGGGTGTGTAGTCAAATCTTTTGACTATAACCACATTACAGCCTACATGGTAGCTTTTTTGTACACTCCCTAGCAAAGCATAAACCTGTGCTCCATACTGGCTACAGTCAGGATATTGAACATGTTTTTTTTCCCCCAGCTCAATAGGGTGTATAGGGGATATGTACAGCATATTAGATTGGTTTCTAGCCTCCTGCCAGAATTTGATGGCAGGAAATTTGCATGGCTGTTGTTGTAGCCATGACAGATAATAAGAGAAAGATGCCATTGTTGGAACTATCGGTATCAGATTTTCTAATACAGACCTGTTGTAATGAGATCATACACATTGCTCAAGCTGCAATCAGAACTTCCACAGAAAGAATGAGCCTGGATAATAATAAAAGTAGAAAGCATTTTAGGTAAATAGAATTTCCCAGGTACTACATAATGTTGTTTGTTATTGCTGTCTTTTATGAGCCTTGAGAAATATATTGTGTAAGAATGATTTCCTTCAATATAAGCTGTTACCATGGAGGTCTCCTATGTCAATTCTTATTTAATATGTATTTCCTTACAGTCTCGATATTATGAAAGCATAAATTAATGCAACCTTTTTGCTTCCATTCCATGTTCTCTTTAAGCCTTGACGCAGCTCTTCAAAGAACAGTTACTGGCTGTTTTGTACAAATGTAGCCTAAACCACTCCAAATTATAAGATCCATTTGGGCAGTAAAAATTCCTTTTATGTACAAATTTCGCAGCCTCTGAAAAGCCAAAGTTTTCCAGTGAATGCTGCACAGAGCATTTTTTTTCTAAGCTCAAGTGAGTGTGAAGAAACAAGTAGATGATCTCTCCCACCCCACTCTCCTAATGGAAAACCTATATGAGCCTAAATAAGGGCTGCTTCTTTTGAAGAGCTTGCAGGAGCACAAACAGGGAGTGTGACAGTGCTAACAGCCAGTACAACAACAGCACCCTGGCAAATGCAGAAAGGAGGGCAGACTATTTCCATGAGCTGCAGCAGTACATTATTTCCCTCTTGCCTAAAGCTTGCCATTGGCAAAAAAGACAAAGCCAAAACTCCTAGGGCACATTCCTGATTAACATTTTCCTGAAAAGACCATCTTCCTGTTTTGCACAGTTTGCTTTTTATTTCAATATGTATTTATTATTGCTGGCAGCATATAACAAATATTATTTCATTGTTTCTTCCACATCATTTCTGACCACTGGATCCTGTTACACTATTTTGTACCAGTGTAAAAGAGCTGTATGTTTTCAAAATTTCTTCCTTAGGTAGTTCCAGATCTTGTTTACAGGAAAAAAGGAAACATACCTTATACATAAAGTCAAAATTTATCATTTGTGTAATTGAAATCCTAGGTCTAATCAAAGAATCACAATTAGTCTGGACATAATAATTATGGAAAGAGAAAGAATGCATCTATGCAGAAAATGTTCTGTAATAATAATGGTAATATAGATAAATTTTTACACATGCCCTTAGTTTATACTTCTTTTCCTAATGTTATGCTCACCCTTTTCGTGTTCCTCCTAGTCCTAAGGTTGGAGTTTTCATTCTGGTGTTGGTGGTGTTACCACTGTCTTCTCCACATTCAGAGTCCTTTGCCAGGAGGAACACAATGTTCACATCAATGTCTTCCTCTTTCTCTGCCTTGGATTCATTTGGGATTACTTTTATATATCTGCTAACATGCTTCTACACCTAGCCTTTATTTCATTGATCTGCACCTCCACGTTAGAGCAATTTTTTTCATGGTTGATTTACATAAGTTAGATAGTATTTCTTTGTTTGCTTTCTTATCCTAAAAATCAGTTTTGTCCAGCTCTAGATCTGCATTTCTTTAGCTGTATGCTTTCCAGTATCAAGCCTGTGCCCCATATTTTATCATCCTTAGCCTGCACCCTTCCATGCTACACTCTGTGCTTCATGCTCATTTAGTCTCCAGCATTCTTAATTCTGTCATCTACATGACTCCAAACAAACCTAGACGTTGTGAAGTATAGAGAAAAATAAAAAGCTGATGGATGCAGAGCCGTGTACGAGCAAAGGCAACAACTGTTGGGACTGTCCTGATTTATTTTGACAAGCATCACATGTTCAGACCTTATTACTGGATTATCTAGCACATGTCCACCACTATTATCTTTAATGAAATCTCATAGTCTTATTTCCTAAGGAATGACATTTAAGATCATGTTATCTCTATGACGTATTTTATTTTGATCCGCTTCCCCTTCCTTCAAAAAGTTTTTGTACTATTTGTCACTGTGTCTAATCCAAAACAAGGGTAAGTCTTCTCAGAAAATACTGACTTCTTAGTGAGGGAAATTTGAGTTCTGTCTTTAACAAATACAAGAAAACCTCAGAGACAAGCCAGACAAGTGTGCACCTCACTGGTTTTCACTGGGCTGCTGCTCACAGAGCAGCCTGCTGCCCAGTTAACAGCTTGATGGGCAGAGTTCAGTGCCAGCCACTGCAACAACTCTTGTCGAACTGAAGAATTTTTGCTAGATATATGAAAATAAAAAGGGACAAGGAATTTAAAGACCCTCAAAAAATTCTATCTTCAATCAACCACCTACATCAATACTGTGTCCACTCTGGTATTGATACTGGTAGCTTTCTGCTAATTTTCCACTGGTTGCTACCCATTAGCACGTAGCACAAGTGTGGTGATAGATGCAAACAACAGAACCATGAATAGGAATGGAAACAGGCATTCAGAACAAAAAGGACTAGTGTTGTAAATGCTAGCTTTACCACCAATCCAGTCTACACTAGAAACATTCTTCAGGGCTTTGCTGTTTTACCAAAGGTATGACATTTTTGTTAAGTTCCTTAGTACAGTAAAGTCTTGTGAGACACAGAAGTTGCCTCTTTTAAACATGAAAAAATATGAACTTAAGGCAGATATTAAGAAAAACAACATAGAACCATAAAGTAGCTGGCTAAATATCCTTTCTATTTGCTTGGGGTTTTTGCTTCCACCTAATTTCTACAAATTTTGTAAATTATAAGATTTCACAGTAAAATATTTCTTTTCTCTGTGGCAGATGCAGAGACATCACCCTATCAAATAGTGTACTTCCACACTGATCAGAGTGAGAAATAACAGTTCTTATTCTGCTCCTACTGTTTCATTTCAGCAAGATCTAGATATCCCAGCTGGAGAGAAAAGACAATGCTAAAAGGAGCTGTCTACATATACAATGAGCAGCAGCTTCTGCTCTGAAAAATTTATTATTATCCACTCCATTTATCTCAATGAGATGTGAACTTTTAAGTTTACATGGTCTATTAGGGCCTCAAGTGAGCAAGACATTTAAGCATGTGCTTAAATCCATCCATATTCAGAAAACCAATTAAGCACATGCTTAATTTTAATGATGGATCCTGTACTGAGGCTTCTAAAGCTAAACTCCCACTAAACTTGGACAATGTCTCCTTTCTTCTTCTTAGAAAAAAAACAAAACAACAACACAAAACTAAATTTAAAAAAAAACAACCTAGGAAGTTATATGCAAGAACTCATGTTAGTCAAAACAAGACTTTTCAATTTCCATGTGCAAATATTAGGAATTGAGATAGTGAGGACCAGTTGCAATAACTTTAACCCCTCCCTTTGCAGGGAGGTAGAAGGATTTATTCACAAAAGCTACCTTTTGCCTAGTGAGACAGGGCAATTCCTAGTGGCAAAACCAGGCTTCTGCTTCTTCACTGACTCTAGAGGGAGCCTGGGGAGATTAATACAAGTAGTGTCAAGCTAGCAATTATTCAGCACTTGCGAAACCAAATCTGGATTTCAACAGTCCCCTATAGTAGACAGTATAAAAGCACAAACTTAATTAGCTAATGTTACAGTTCTTATCTTGACTTCTGTGCATTTCCATCTGCAGCTTTAATCATTCCATTAGCAGTGCCATAGATGCCTTTATTTTGTTTTCTAAGCATTGCTATCATAAGATCAACCAAAGCTATAAAGTTATTTCACACTGAGACACGTATGATGCTTATTGATGTTAAAATTAAAGGTTTCTGAAGAAACACTGCTGCAACCTTATTATTAGTTCACTAATTGCTCATCCAATTTGGACTGGGCATGCCATTTCATAATATATTCCATTTCACCCTCTTTACCACACTAGGCAGGGCAGCTAAGTACTTTAAAAGCTTTAAGAAGGTCTTTCTGTTTATAAAGGCAAAGGCGATGTGTAGGCATTCCTTAATAATATAGGTCTGAATCAGCATTAAAAAGTTAGAAATGAAGCAGTGGCATATTAAAAAGGAGGCTTAGAGAGTGCTGATTTTATCAAAGCTATGGCTGGTGTTTCAAAATAGCAGAAAGAACCCAGCAACACCACAGAATTTAAACAAGGACACAAATATAGCAGCTTAACCCTGCAGCTAACATGACTACCAGGCAGAACCTACTCCATCCCTGAAGGACAACTTTTGACCTGTATTAAGTGCTTAATCTAGAGAGTTCAGTTTAACAACATTATAAAAACCAGAGTACACATTTAGCAAGTGAACAGACATAAAAATACGTCACATCTCATGCTCAGCTTGTACTACTCAATATGGCTGTTAGAGTAACATTGGCCTGGGGCACATGATAAGTGATAGGACAAGAAGATAAAGAGGTCAGCAATATTACAGATACTAAAATTATACTTCTTTAAAGAATTATGTGTTCCCTTTGTAAATGTACAGGTTAAAAAAAAAGGCAATTGTTACTTTTACAGAAATTAATTGATGGGCTCATTTTCTCAGGAGTCAAAGTCAAAGTCTAGGGCTGGGCCAACCACTAATCCAGTGACAGACACTCTCTATTACCCACCTTCCCCTCCACTCTGGGAAAAGAAAGGTAATTAACAGAGAGAGAGACTAATGGATTAGAAATGAAAACTAAAACTACTTTAATGAGAATAAAAATGAAATATATACAAAACCAACACCCAGCCCAAATCTTTTTCCTCCATTCTGCCTCTTTGTTAGCTTTGCATTTTCTACCTGGGTTTTCTCTCCTTTTTTCAACTACTGAGTACATTGATCCAGACCTACAGGCATATTTGGCTCTCCTTACAACTGTTGTATGTCCCTGGCAGCAGAAGCTTGTGCTGGTAGCCAGCATGAGCCCACTTGTACGCTCTGGGGTACAATTCTCCTCCAGGAACTTGGAGAGGTCTTGCAGCTCCTCTCTTTCCAGCATGTGAGATTTTGCAGGGTTTGTAATATAGCAATTCTTCTTAAGGAAATAGGAGATATCTCACATTTCCCTTTGTGAGAAATAATTAAATATCTGCTAGGTCTAGTGAACACACTGCAGAAATGAAGCCGAGATGCACTGAACCAGAAAAGAAGGAGGTCACTCAGTTCCAAGGATGTTTATCCAGTACCAGCTTATTCCAAAGTATATAAAACACAAACAGTCCTGGAAGCAACCCTCATTTTCCTGTCTGTCAGGTGACTGCCCAGACAATAAGGCTGTTGTGTGAAAAGTGGGACCTCCTCCTTCTTTGGCCATGGTTTAAAAGAAAACAGCTGTTTCCTCTGTATCCTCTATGTGTCCTCCCAAACCCCTACAGATGAGCCTTCATGTGGGGGAAGGTTTTGTTTCTAGGTTCCAGCTGACATGAGCATTACTATGAACTATTGAGAAATGGAGCAGTTCTTCATATGCTTCCACGCACATGAAAAGGTTGTGCATGGTGTTTAGGCAACTCCAAAATGAAGACACTAATCATTTAGAACGTTCCAGGGTTGCAGTGGTTGCTTTGGATGTGGATTTGGATAGTGTCTCTGCTCCTGCACGTAGGCAGGAGTTGTGACACAGAGATCTGCTCAGTATTTTTCTCTGCAGGAACCTTCATCCTTTGTCAGAGAATCTCAGCTTTCTTCTTTTTTCCTGTTATATGTATCTGAAAGTGTGTTTAAAACATGTCTTCAATCTCATTTGAGTCACCAAAGAGCCTAAAAACACTCCTGAGAGCCTGAGGACAGAACTGATGCTGTGCTACCATGAAATCTGACATTTTGCTAAGGTACCATGAGTCAGTGCTTTACTTTAGATTTAATTACTTTGCTGCTTTTAGAAATCTCTATGTGTTTTAATTTTTTAAGGCCCATTCCTTAGTCAGTCTAGCTATAGCTGCATCTTGCTCTGCATTTTTCCTCGCAAAAGAGGAATTCATTGATTGTTGCAAGGGTAGGAGAACCAAAGCTATATCACTTAGTCCAGAAAAAACAGCAAGAGAAAGAAGAAATTACTTTATACTAACCATATTTGCCTGTTGATGAGAGAGATGCTAACGTGCAGAAGGGTGATGAAATACATTCTGTAAGGATACAAAGCCTGACAAGTAGAGGAGAAAATACTCCTTAGCATCTGCCATGACTGCAGAAACTGACAACAAAGGAAAATCCTGCACAAGCTTTCCCATTACCCTATGTGTCCACACATATAAAACACTTGGGATTCTATTAGAGCTCTTTCTTCACAGCATGCAGACTTAATTCCTTTAATCTTGGTGGACTTCGGTTCTGTGGATGAGTTTCTTCTTGGGTGATAAAACACCTATGTATTCCTGAGAGTACAATTTTATGCATACCACTTGAGAACAGGTGCTAAATAATGTTTACAACCTGAAAAGGAAAGTTTGAACCTGATAAAGATATCAATTAGAAAAATGACTTTTAAAGATATGCCTAGGAACACATGTGGGCTAGGTCTGCAGCCAGTTGAAAAGTGTGTGGGTGACATGGACTGTGTTCACCACCTGTAGATCTGGTCCAAGGTCAGGATAGAAGAGCTAGGGCAACAACTGGACATTGTTTTGCAATTAGAAAATACAGACAAAGTAATGAAAAGTTTTCCAGAACATCACTTACTATATTATTGGGTAAACTGTTGGGTTTTTTGTTGTTTTGCTTTTTTTTAATTAGTTCTTAAAATTAATTCTCCCTGAGTGACTAACTAGACAGCCATTATATACCTCAACAAGTGCAAACAAGCTGGGGTAACCAAAATAGAAAGGACTGAATTGATTTTCATATTAATAGGAGAGTTCATTCTAGACAGAAGAGGTTAATTTGCTTTTCAGTGAGTTTATGAAGGGAGTGCTCATGGCTAGGGTGATAATTTATAGCTAAATCATGTGTTTAAAGGCAAAAGTGATTACAGAAGCCAGGGACATCATTTGCAGGATTATGCAACAGAAGTGTCAACAATCTTCTCTGTGCTTTCTTCTTCCCTCAAGCACAAGGATTTCAAAGGCAAGCCATCAGGATGGCACTGTCAGTTGTCATCTTATTTTTAATCCACAGAGCAGAAATGGAGACAACCCTGTCCCACCCACCTTTAAAATTGCTCATTCTGATAGTCTGAGAGTATTCCTCAATTATGCATGGCTTTGGCTGGGCTTGGCTTCAAACAATGCTGTTTGCAGGGACTGAATTTTTCCCTAGTTAGCATACTAATTCTTGAGATGTTACTTTTCAGAGGTGCAGGTAGAATTTATGCCTGAGATTATGACTTGACATAGATATAAAATCATTGTGAATATGAATTGAGGTTTTTTGTTGTTTTGGTGGGTTTCTGTGTTTGTTTGGTTTTGCTGGGTTTCTTTATCTTTTATCCAAAAAGAAACAGTGATATTTGTGCAACAGACTATGAGACAGGCTAATTTGTTTCTTTGCTATGTCTAGGTTTAGTAGTTGAAATTTTGGCTAGCCACCTGCAAGGTTAAGTAGCCATAACACTGCTACTGAGTTAAGAAGTCCTGCAATAAATGTGACTTGATGCAAGTGACTTACAAGGTGATGTTCATGTAATAAACAAATGTTTGTAATAACATTGTACTGATGTGGGTGGAAAGCAGTGACTGCAACTTGCCTATCCTACCAGTAATGCTACATTAAAGGCTTAAATAAACATGCAAAACTAGACAAGCTCAACAAACACCTAGCAAGGTTTTCCCTTTGGAACTTCTGAAATAATAAATGTTAAACTCATCACCTTTATAATCATGATTTTTGTTATACCTGCCATAGTTTGGATGGTGGTAGAGTGAGAAGGCCAAACCAGACTGATATCCAAAAGGTCACACTCTACCTCTTTTTTTTGTAAGTGTTGAACTTAAAGATTTCTAAGGGAAAATATCCAAGAAAATAGAGTATTCACTCAAAATGCATTGTTTATCAGTGCATGAAATAATCAACCGAGATAATATTAACACTGGTTTTCTTTCTACATCAAATTACCTCAAAATAGTCAAAATGCCAATTTGTCTTTTAAACTTAGATGGAAACAAATTCAGTAATGGTGTATGTCAATTGATATTAAGATATTTCACAGTCAAATGAGCCTATTCAAATTTAAAATAACTGTTCAGGTTCTAGATGGGTTTAATTTTTTCATATTGTATTAGTTGTCACCTTAATCAGAAATATATTCAATATTAGGGTTTTTTTTTTTCAATATACTGCTCTTTTCCTTTTGTCCATAGATGCCCCTAAGATTTAGATAAATAACTGCAATCACTGTCAATGAAAGCTACCAAGGCACTTCAAGGCCTCAGTCCTACAAACACAAACTCCCCCACTAAACTGAATGAGGTTTTTTACATGCAAGAAGATTCTCAGGCAGAGAGATATTGGAAAGATCAAGTCCTAAGACATCACATTCATTCAGAGGAGAGCATGTACTTATATTATCTAGCTTATACAAAAGGAAAATCATATGCAAAACACTTATGTCATCAGTGGGGTTTTTTTTCAGTTGGTTGTCATCAGAAGGTATTTTATGCAAGACAGCAAGTGGATCAGTACAATAGGAACATGCAACACTGAACTTCTCAGTCTTAACATAGTTAATGACATATAGGAAGTACGCAGTACAACAAAGACACACTAGATTTGTCCAGCTCTAGTAGGATATGATTGGCATTTAATCAGAAGGGAAACCATTGAAGATCTATAACACATCTGAACATCAAGTTTCACTCACAACTGCATCAAATTGCTGGCAACTGAAATGACTGGTGCATCATTTTGTCAAAATAGAGACACTAGTACCTCTTTTGTTCTTGCCAAATTATCACTATTTTCACTTTGAGGGAGGTATTAAAACTCTATTGCTGATATAACAGAAGAATTTGAAACAGCCTGTAGTTAAAAACAAAACCAACAACCTCTTTTTAGCATTGTGTGCTTGAGGAAGCAGAAGCAGTCGAGCCAGCCTACAACACTGCAGAGGCAAGTTTTCAAAGGACATTTTCACATTTGTTGTTAGCTTACAATGCCCCTAATATTCAGTCATGGACCAGGATAACACAGAACAGCACCACTAGAAAGTCTACTTCCAAGTAATTTGAAATTGCCCCAGATAGCTCTCTTTCTGTGCAGAGCAACAGATCTACGCAAAAGGGACATCTATTTTTAATACTGTGAGTAAATTCTTAAGGAAAAGGTGGCATACCTGCATGGGCTTTTTACAAAACCTGACAGTAAAAACTAAGGGACTTTTGGGTAGGTGGTACTATCCTCCAAAAGAACTTTCACTTTTATTTATGCCAATAGCCAAGTTTTGCAGCTTGAGGCTGAACCTTGCACCATATCACAGCCCATCTCCAGGATAACACCTGAACTTCTCAAAGCTAAAAAAAGACAGCTAAACACTTCTCAACTCAAATCACCTCTTAACACCTCTGCAGAACAAAAGTACGTATCAGGAGATGATCTGAGGTTGGTTTATACAGGGTTACTTCAGACTAGAACTATTTTAGGCTCATCTTCTGTTACAGGAATGTTCCTGATGCTCCTGGAGCAATGGGGCAAAAAAAGCAAGTACTCCTGAACATTATAAACACCTTTGGCTGACATGTATAAAAATACACACAGATATTTTCACAGGCTATGAAATAAGAGTTCAAATTGACCAAGAAATAGATAAAACCTGTAATCTCCAGAATGCTATCTGCAGTAAAGATTGTGTATTGCAGATCACAAACTGTGTTAAAAATGTGTCTTCTTTGCTATGGCAGAAGAACGATTGCTCTTTCCACATTTCCAAGCTCACATGTGAGCAAGATAAAATCTTAACAACATGCCATTAAATATGCTTTTACAACATCCCTTCTGCCTCAGCTAGATATGTCTGTGAATCCTCCCTTTGTGCTAGAGATTAAACAAACTCCCTGGACAGTCGAGAAGAATTAAATTATGACCTGATAGTTTCTCCATTTGACAATAATATTCCTTGTCAGTTTGTGCTGTTTCCAAGATACTTTTCTCTGCTCCATGCTCAGAAAACAGATATTGGTGGTTTTAGCTGATTAGCATCTGTATACCATTTGCCATTTCAGTCTCAAAACATATTTTACAAAATGTAGCAGCAGGTGGTTTCTAGACTGTGCACAGTGATGCTAAATGCAAATATTTCTCTTGCATCTCCTACCTAATGGCTTGTCTCAAGCATTAAGGCTGGGTCAATCACCAACCCAGTCACAGATATTCTCTATTATTCCCCTTTTCCCCTACTCCAGGGAGGAAGAGGGCAAATTAACAGAGAAAAAGACTTGCAAATTGGAAATGAAACTTAAACTACTTTAATCAAAATAACAAGAAAATGAAGTATACACACACATACACACACACAACCAATGCCAGAACCAACCCCCCTCCTTGATGGTAACTACCTCATCAATGATGCTGTAGCAGGAGGACTTCAGCAGCAGCTGGGACTCAGGCTCAGGAGGCTGCATCCTGGAACTCAGGAACTCTTGGATTGAGATGGAAGGCAGAACAGAGAGAGTCCTGTAGGAACAGAGCTGGGCTCCTGATCTTCACAGGGCTCAGGTACTCAACCTTCTAGCCAGGTGGAGACTTAGACCTCTCCTTACACATACTAGTTGTTAATTAGCTGCTAATTAGCTGAATTAAGCACCTGTTTTGCTTGGGTCTTAGGCCTCATTCAAGAGACCCCAATGCTCATGTTTGATATCAAAGCCTCAAGGACCGAATATGACCTATTTGGCATGGAATACCTTATTTTGACTCAAACTAGGACATCTTCAAATTGTCTTCTGTCTTAAACAAAGAGCCATGCTGTTACATTTGGCCAGTCCAATCTTTTGACTGAGATAAGGCTTGCACCCCTTGTGAAGTTATGGGAAGGTTGTCTGACCGTTCCCATCTTCTATTATTGGACAGGATATCAGCTACTAGCTAGTCAAAATACAGATACTCCTACACCCCAAATGTATCCAGTAATTTTGGGGAGTGCTTCTGGACAGGTGACAGGCAGTCCTTAAACATGACAACACTCTCACCTGTTACAAAACTGTCATCAGTTTTCAGAATTAGGAATAGGATCTCTGTGCCAAAAGTAAAATTCACTCTTGCCATGAAAATCTGTGGAGAACAAAACTAATGAGACCATTCTCAGAGACTTCCCCTCTTCAACCTGTCCATGGAAAATGGATAGAAATTTCAGGAAATAGTGCTCATTGAACAGCAGCAGTTCATCTCCTTTCAGTCCCCTGGATATAACAGAGCAGAAGCTTAGAGTCACTCACACATACATGTCTACAGACTGGCCAAGTTGGAGCTGAGCACCATCAGGCCAAGGATGGATGGCATCACCATAAGCTCCCCAGGACCTGCCTTGACTGCAGAGCAGCTGGAAAGAGATTTGGGCACCACTATCCCCCACTCCCTGCCCCACCTTGGCTCCAGTCCTCCCAAGAGACCCACTGCAAAGGGGAAGAGAGGAGAGAGCTGTGATGTTTTGGATCCTGCTTGCTTTCAGGTTATGACCAAGATGTCCTGTTTCAGCTTCAGGTCACAGAGCATAAGCAGATGGCATCTGTGTGGAAAGCAGTAAAAAGAGGACAAATTAGCCAGAAAGTGTATGATGGCATAACAAGGATGATGAACTACAATCATGGTTGCATGAGAATAGTATATGTTCTAGTAGGTATAACAATGAATTAACGCTGCTGTGAAAACACATAAATTCTCCTTTTCATTTTCTTTTACCTTTTTTTTTTTTCTCATTTTCATTAACTTTTGCTGGCTTGGGAGTCATTCCTGTACACACTTCCAAATTCCATAAAGTGATTTATGGACCACTGGAAATTATTTTAGCTATTCAGGCCCATGTCGCAACAAACTTCAAGCTGATGACTGAACTATAACTTTGGAATCCAATTTAAATTGGCCATTTTAGCACAAAGCTACACAGAATTTTTTTGTTTATTGCACATTGATAGAGGAGCCATTCTCTGTTGTAAAACAAATTGTATTTTGTTTATCTAGCATTTAAATGTCCAGTGCTAAAGCAATACCAAAAAAAGAGCTGAAGTAATGAGTAAGATAAATTCCAACTCAGTTTGACATTTTCTTCCAGCATGATGTTTTTCAACCTTTTTTTCTCCGTTTTCAGATGCCTCCTAGCCTTTCATCGCAAATTGTTCCTGTTTGAATTTGTCTGATTAAAACTGGAGACAGTATTGCAGATGAGGTCTCAGCAGAACCTTGTGAAATGGCATGAACTCTTCCTCATCTCTACTGAAAATATCCTGTCAGAGGTATTTTTGGGTTGCCATGGCCTTTTCACAGCACTGGTGGCTCTCGGTTGTCCCATGGCAAATACACCCAGATCCTTATCAGTATCAGTCATCCCTAGCTAATATGCTGCCAGTATAAATCAAAAAAATGATAATAGTCCCCGAGCTCAAGCCCATTTACACTCTGTAATATTAAATTTAATTCCACTTCTATTACCTTGTTCCTTGAGGTCATCAAGTTCTTTCCCCATGGCAGCCTGATGATCTTTACACTGGTGCTTTCTCATGGTGTCATCAGCAAATTTCATTTGTGCCCTTTGTGTCACATTACATCATTCGCATGCCAACACAGCTAAAATAAATATTAAGTAAAAACAGTCATGTACTTTTATCACATTGCTCTGAAAACATTTGTGAAACTAAAACAAATCCATTCTTTTAACAAGAGCACATAGCTACAGTAGAAAATAGCTTAGCTAGATACAGACATCACTATAAGGGCCCTTCCATGCCACTACAGCTCCACCCTTATTAAGAACCTCACTGCAGAACTCCTTCAGAGGCACGCTCCAAGACAGTTACACACAATGCAGCCCACTGTATGGATGTGCCAGATAGGAGCCAAAGCATTCAGGAGAACAGCATGGGACATGACTATGTACTGTTGGGGTGAGCATGGGCCTCTCTTCTGAGTCCTCCAAGCCTGGGAGCCACAATGTGTCCTCATACGCAGCAGCCACCAGGGCAACATCACCACTGCTGGGCCCCTAGCAGCATCATACCCAGCAGACTGCCAAGAGCAGGGCCAACCCACATTAGCCACAGGCCATATGAGAGCAATCAGAGAAAGTAACAGAGGCAGGGCATAGGCCCTTCAGGTTGTGAATACAACAGATAGCTCAAAATCTCATTTTGATAATCTTCAGCTCATCTAGCTACTGGCTTTAAATGCCCATGTGCTAGAGTCACATCTTTGCCCTCCAGCTCTCTCTGGTCATGTAATATACACACTTTTATTTGAAGGAAGCCCAAGTAAGTGAAACTCTATGGCCTTGACTTTTATTCTCAGCACCCCATGCAGGTTTTCTGAAAAGAATTGTTATAAAGATTTTTCAAAGAAATTGGGGTCACCTGCTGCAGTGAACTGAACATAATTGGGAAGTAGTGTGGATATCCTCTGTTTGGAAATGCATTGTGTGTGGATGATGGCTAGTTCAGTTTTGTATGAGTTTCTGGCTTCACATGCTATTTTTAAGAGCTGTAAATGGAACAGGTCCTGCCCCCACCCCTTCCACCCTCTCCTCCTACTCACTGATTTCTCAAATTAAATTGGGTACAAATACTGTAACAAATAATTTTCTCTCTACACTGTGAGAAGATAGACATAGACAGAAGTTCAGACACTTACAGCATGTAGCATCTTTACAAAATAAGTTCAGCAATGAGGCCTTCTGTCACAGGGTTTGCCTTTAAAAATTGTAATCATCTTAGCATGTTCATCATTCTGTAAGAAGGATGCTTTTACTACTGCCTATGAAGAGAGATGGCTGTGATAAAAGATTGCCTTTATGTTTATCAGAACATTTTAATTGCCCCCTGCATGTGCCCCTTGAAGATCTAAACTGTGGCCCTTACAAGCATTTGCATTGAGAAAGCAGACTGTTGCTATCATTTGAACAGATGTTCTCAGAGCTGCATATATGAATGGATGTGTCTCATTCAACCCAAATTTAAAAGGGAAACAGAGAGGTTGCTGGCTTCCCCAGCTTCCTTTGCCCTCACAGGAGAGAGGAGCTAGAAAGCAAATATCCCTTCCCTGCTGACTGTTGCTCTTTTCTGCTTTTTACTCTACTGAAGCAAATAGAGCAGCCCTGGAAACCTCAGTTGTTTTGCTTAAATCAGGAGACCACTAACAGCAAAAGCAGACTCCCTTCCCATCTCCCCCAGCCTTTCATGCCTGCCAGCCCCAGAACTGTTAGCAGAAGCTAAGACTTGCTGATTAAGGCCAAGTTCAAAGGTTTTTTTTAACTTGCCCCAGGTATTGACTGGTTTCTAAAGTCAGGTGCCAGGTGGAAATAGGATGCCCCAAAGCCCACAAGTAAATGTTCTTGTGCCATTTCACACAGCAAAAAGCATATCCCAAGAGATCCTCCTCTGAAGTGCAGAGAGTATCTCAGGGAGTCTTTAGAGCAACTTGCTCCATACACATAAATTGAGATGATTGGGTATTATTACTGTAAGTCAGACTTTCTAAACATCTGCCATTTTTTTTTCAAAACTTTTCCCTGAATTCTTGCCACTTTATCTTCCTTTGATCACACGTCTTAGGACCATTTCCCCACTTGGCCCAAGCAGAAAGAAGATGCAGAGTCTTACTATCTGTTTCTTCCAGGAGGGCAACTTGATGAGGACATCAGATAATTTGTAGATAAATATGCTCCTTCTCAAGAACAGGCAATTGAAAAACATTCCATTGCTCTCAACATTAAATATCCTTTCAGAAAAAGTGCCTCCTAGGGCCTTTTTTTGGACTAGACTTACCTTACATACTTGGGTTGTCCTGGAACAATCCTCGACTGCCTCTAGCTTGTGTTTGTGTGTTACCTACACACTCTAGCTTAACACGTTATTGAAAGGAAGTATTGCTCTGACCAGTGTAGTTCCAGTTGCATACATCTTCAGATCAGAGAAGGACTGTTTTCTGGGATTTAGAGATGATCATTAATTCAGACTTCTGCCCTCAGGAGCTCTAGAATTTCTTGTCACTAATCTGAAGGACTATGATTTTTCCCAACTTGACTCAATCTGCAACAATATCCTAGGTGCATCTACCCAAAGCCAGATGGCAAGGAGTAGTAATCTCCGACTCCGTAACATGACTCAATTTTGCTCTCTACTCTGCTTCCTCTAAAATGTACACAGATTCTAGGTAACAAGGAGATAATTCTGGATCTAACCCATTTATTTGTTATTTTCCTGAGGGATAACTGAACAATTCAATGCAAAGTCTTTTGCTGAAATCTTGGCCAATCGTTGCAAAGGTGTTCTTAGGATAAAGGTATTCCTGTGCTACTGCTCAAACATTCTATCTGCCCTTCAGTGGTTGGCATCCATTACTGTATCAGCCCAGAAAATACAGGTGGAACTACAGCAGATGGTGGCATATCCCTGCAAGCTTAATCTAACAGCAGTAACATTAAGGGTATCTTCCTCAGAAAAAGCAAATTTTTGCTTAAGGAGTAAATATGAAAATTCTCAGATACCAAATGTTATGAACCCAGCAAGAACACAGCTCCCTTGATAATAAGAATGGTTTGAATATTTTTTTATTTTAATAGATCTGCCTGCATTGCCAATACCTACACTGTTGCTTAGTAACTATTTTCTGATACTAGGAGACTGAAAAAAATTCAAAACTAAATTCTAATTCTGATATTAGATCTTGCATTTTACTAGTTTCAGTCTATCCTCTCTGTTTCTGTCCAGACACAGCAATATTATTGGTAACTTTCATATGTGGTATGAATTATTTTTTCCTTTCTTGGAAGATACCAAGTAAGTTTACAAATAAGTATTTTACACTACTTCCTTGGAAATATGCTGATGTTTTAAGAAGAGTCAGTGAAACCACTAAGTGAAAATGCAGGTGATCTCAGACACCAGTTGCATAATTCAGGATGAGTTTAACGACGTAAGAAGTAAGCAATTCTAAATTATCAGTGGATGGAAATAAAATAACCACATAAAGTAGAAAAGCAAATGATATTGAAGTGCTGCATGGAATAGAGGTGAATATGTTTAAATGTTAGTCAGATTTCCATGTATATATTTTGCTGATGGCACAGTGCCAACATTCACTTATTTTCCAGAAGCTCTATTGTGTGGTCATGAAGATAAAGCAATTGATTAATAGTAATAACAAAATGTAACACTGTTGATGGCATCATAATTCAGTAATGAAAAAATACCCCACCACTCTACTAAATTACTTGTTATAATTTAACACAGACAATAAAAAGGATAATTAAAAAGAGAAAGGAACAGAATCCCATTGTGCTCTGGTTTTAAAAAGTCTATCTACTTATTTCCTCACATGCTGCAAATTTCTGTTACAAAGCCATTTCTTCCCAATTTTATGAGGATTATCAAGTTCACTTCTGCCTTCTACATTAACATCCACAGTACTGCAGGAGGTGGTAGGGTGCTTGTAAATGCCATGACTTCGTTGATTTGTGGATACTTCTTTTACTAAAGAAATGTAGCAGTTGTGTGAGACAGCCCCTAAAATCATTTTGCTTTCTGATGACATTAGATTGTGTAGGAAGCTGCCTAGGGAGCTGTGTTAGAAAATGGAATTCCCACCTCCCCAAACATATGTACAGTGACTTTCTGAAAGATGACTGGTTTTTACAACAAGTATCTACTGTTTGTTCATTTACTTTCCAAATGTACTCTTTTGACTGAAGGCTTCAAACTAGCAGCTCAGAACTATGGCTAGAAGAAGATCAGAAGAAAACATAAAACATTTATTTAACACCTACCAGTAGCAGCAAAATTTTAGTTGATAAGTGGGTAAGTGGTTAAATTGCTTCTATTCCAGAACTCTCACAAAAAAAAGATAGAGCCTTAAAAATGACTTTAGAACACCCTTTCTCTGGCTGTGAAGGAACAGCAAAGTCTGCATGGTAGATGATGGCGAAGTTCTGATTCCAACTGAAGTCTACAGCCACTGCATTTCCCCCTTGCTGAGGGGAAAGTGTGAATGTTGTTAGGTGGTTTGGCATTTCATGGGTGTGATATGGTTAGAACTCAAAACTCCTTCTAAGCTCTGGGAATTTAACATCGCAAGGCATCAAGCTGTGTAGAACTAGAAATTACTGTTGCTTTGGTGATCTTTTACAATTAGACACTTTCCTCCTGTGTTTTGATGCTTTTGATCACTAATATTGCACTGTTTATTTCTCTCCTTTTATTACTGCCAAGGCTGAAATAATATGTGGGGGAGAAATGCACTCAGAAAAGACAGATTCGAGTTTTATTCCCACACCCACACTGCAAAATACTGCATACAATAAATCTGCAAGAAAATCTGGATTCGTGACTTATGTGGGCCATTAATATTTAATATATGCTGTACCTACTCTCTTCCAGATTTGTCCATATCCTAATCTAATGTCCTGTAAACAGGCTTCAGATAATTTCTGACATCTCTGAAGCAGGAAACTGCTATGTATACAAAACTCAAACTGTGCTGAAGATGAGAAATGATGGCAGCAATAAGTGTTAGAGCCCTTTGATCCCCCCTTCCTCTCCGCAGCAGTAAATATATTCAGAAAGGCAGTGCTGTAGATTTATAAATGTTAACACTCCGAGTGAAGTCAAACTAATTTACTCCATAAACTTCTCTGACATTATGAAAACTTTACAAAGAGATCATTGCGTGTGAAGTATTAAAATACTATAATTTTAACTTAAATTCCCCCACTCACCAGACATTGAAGTGCCTTTCTGTATATCTTCTGTGTTTAGAAGTGTTTTAAGAATAAGTGGGAACACCATAAAAATGGCAAAATAAATTATGCCACTTGAAGTTTAGCAATAACACCAACATAAAATAAAATGGCATGAATCCATTTTTCATAGATCCAGACTCAAGCAGTAATCCATGCAGCTATGGAGAAAAAGGGTAGGAAGAGCTTTTTCTGAATGAAACAATGGTGATGAGGGAGACTCAATGCCACTAGGAATGTCTAACATAGTTACAGAGGGGTTGAAGCACAGATACCTTGTGGGGTTGGCCTTACCTCTCAGGTGATAAGCTTATAATACACCATTTGTCCTAGGGGAAAACTATTTTACTGACATGAATTCAGGACTCAACCGGTTGCCAAGCTGAGTGTGGTTGAGTGGGGTTGTCTTGATAGGAGTTAGAACTAATTCTGTTCAGTGATTTTACTTTCCAGCTCAGTCTTCTCTAAGTAACTGCACTTTCTGAACTTAGCAGCATGTTTTTGCAGGCAGTGCCTGCTTCTAATAGTCATAACACACTCCATGTTTATGGTTAGTATCAGGGATTGATAAGAAGACCAAGATCACTGCTAAATCTTGTGTACCGTGTTGTGGGTGCAGAAAGGAAAGGGCTGCACCTGTGAGGAGGAGCAGACAGGACAGAGGACACTAAACTGATCAACAAATTATACTGAATATAACATATATGAAATGGAATAATGCTAAGGGATCACAAGAGTCAAACTCACATCTCCAATGGCCAACATCCAAGGAGGACTCTATCCGTTCTGCCTTCAGTCCCAATCCACATGTTCCTGAAGAGAGTTCCAGAATCCATCTCCTGAATTTGGTTCGCCAGTGAGTACAGTCTGGGACTTCCCCAGTGCCTGCCCATAACATCAGTGGTGACAGCGACACAGTTGCCATGAAGGGGGTTAGGTTCTATATTGGTTTTGTATATATCTGTTTATATTTCATTTTATTGTTATTTTTTTCATTAAAGCTGTTTTAGTTTTCTTTTCCAACCCATAAGTCTCACACCCTTATTCCCTTTCTCTTCCCCTTTTGGGAAGGCAGAGGGGTTAATCATATCTGTCATTTGTTTAGTGGCCAGCTCAGCCTTAACCCTTGACAGAGGTGTATGAATAGCTCATCCTTAGCACTGGACATTTTCAAGATAATAGGCTGGAAGCTGCAAGTTACAGCCCTACATCACACTGCTCCAGTCTGGAAGGCATGAACTCAGCACTGCTGCCTGCAGAGGCAGATTAGCCTATACAGTAACACAAGCTGCAGTTGCATTTTCAGACCTTGTCCTCTGCTTATGCTCCATGCTGAGAGCTGGAACGAAGTAAAAATCCCAAAAGGAGTTAAAGCCTGAAGGCTGGATCAGTTCTTCATCACATCTGAGCAGACGATCACGTCTGTGAAGAAAGAGGATAAATGATGAGCAAAGGATTACTTTTCCTCCTGATGTGAAGCTTTCTTTTAGCAGCAATTGTAGGTACCACTTTCATAGCATCTATAACAGGCTAGGAAAGCTCTGACACCTTGATTAGTTCAGAATGGTGCTCTGCATCTCTTTGGCTGTAACAGATCCATAAGACTTCTGTTCCACTCTCTATGGTGATTTTCCATAGATTTTAAAATCTTATGCTACCTTTTGATGATTCTCATTTGAGTGCATGCTTCAGCAGCCAACTGACTCTCAGATCATACATGACATCTACATTTTCCTAGCATTTGGCTGGAGGACCTGACCTCTCCTGGGCACTGGTCAGATGATGTTTCTCACAACTTTCCAGTCCTAAAGGAAGTGATTGTCATGGAGACACCCACAAAACTGACAGCATAGCTACCCAAAATGCAGATTTATAGTGACTGAAATCACTTGGCACTCCTTCCAACAAATTAAATTACAAGTTCACATGTCTGTTGGGAATATGCTACTACATGACTGATTCTTAAGCTTTAAGGAATATTCCTCTTAGAAAGATGAACCAAATGTGAATACACTCACTCAAAAAGTGAGTGGGAAAATCTCCCACTCAAGTGCACCCAAAATATATGTTCACCAAAGCAGGGGGAAAGGACTCAATATGTGGAAGTGTCCTTAGATGGCAGCCCAGTCTAATGTGAGGACCTGACTGCAAAGCAACTTGCTTCGAGGGGAATCAGCTCAAAATGCCTCTCTAGCAGGTCTCCTTTTATACCCTAGTCAAGGGTGCACTGCAGTCATATTTTAATTAGTTGGAAGGACAATAGCACAACAAAAGCCTATGCACAGGGGCTCTGCTTCACTACAGGGTGCCAACCTGATCCTTATTACATCTCCAGAAATCTCTAGTTGGTTATCTAATCAGGCTTTTTTCTGATTTTGTGTTTGTGTCTGGGTCTCATCCTATAAATGTGGTTACACCTGCCACATGAAAGCACTGCAATCCTATACAGCAATGTATATCTGCTTTATAAAGATAATGAATGTTGGCTATCCAAATTTCTGCACCCAAGTTAGAGAGCTGAGAGCTAGCTTAGATATTTTTCTTCACAGCACCATCTAGTGCTACTTATGTAAGCCACAATTTTCTTTGACCTTGCCTTTCTCACGTAAATAGATAATCACATATACATTTTAATCACAGTAATAGACGTGCAGTGACTTATTGCACTCTAGAAACAACGCTGATGAAGAAGTTACAAGAACCTGAACAAAGCAGGATAAATTGAAATAAAATAGAAAGTTGGTTGTTTAAAACTTTGTGTTTTTTTCGGGACTAAGAAAGTGCTTGTAGTTAGGTGTGGATTTGCTAAGATGGACTCCCTTGCCTTTAATATGCCCTACCCACTTTTTCTAATCTCAGACAAAGTCTTTTGCTTCACACTGTTAAAACATGTTTAACTCCACTGAATAATGAATGCTGAGGATAAAGATTGTCTTTGCCAATAGCTCAACAACCCCGTCAGTTACAGTGGGAGTTCTTATGGTAAACAATCTCTGAGCCTCAGTGATGAACACTGCCACAAAAGCCAAAAAAGGAAAGAGAAAGGGGAAAAAAGGGAAATGGAAAAAGGGAAGAGGAAAGGGAAAAACAGAAGTGAAAAATGGAAGGGGAAGGGAGGAAAGGTAAACGCAACCAATAATCCTGAAAATTGCCAAAACGTGGAGGAAAAAGCTATGGCAGCAGCCAGAAGTTTGCATAGGGTTGGTTTTTTTTTCCACATAATCATCTTATACTGTTGCAATAAATTCTTACAGTCTTCTGGAGATCACAGTGGGAACCAACTGCCATCCAGACAGAACAGAGACACAGAGAAACATACTGAATACTGGAACACTATAGATTGGTGTATAGATTTAGATGTACAAGAAATCTCCCTCCAAAAAAAAATGGCTAGTCTAGTCTCATATTTATTGAATGTAACTTTGTAATTTGACCTTGACAGCTTGTAAATTTTCAGGACACTAGTCTTAAAAGCTATTCTGGCAGGTTATGCTTTCAAATCGCTGGTTTCATGGTTGGACTTTATAGGGAAAGATACATATTTTAAACAGCTTTTGTGTAAAAAAACCCACAGAGTATGCCAAAGGCAAACTAATGATCAGTGGTGAAGCCGCAAATGGAACTGGGTAATATATTGACAGAAGCAGTAAAGAGTATTCTATTTTAACAGCAACTAGTATGGAATACCATGTCTCATTTAATTTATGAACCTAATTTAAACCTTGGAGAGCACTGACAAAGAAAAACTAGTTGCTATGTTGTTTCTGTATTTTTATCTGCTGTCCATCAGAAAATGGGAAGGGCATTATAGTGCTTGATGTTAATTTGTTCATCTGCTTATGCTGTTGACATTTCTTGCCTGCTTGTGGCATTTTTGAAAGTAATTCTAGCTGTTCTTAATCTTGATTCAAAGAAACAATTGATTTTCTTGTTATGATTTATTATCATTGATCAATCTGCAAATAACACGCTTTTGCTTTTGGCATATTGTACAGCCACAGCTAAGGTTACCAACCTTTTTTTATTTTCCTTTGTAGGAAAGAAGTTACTATGGCTCCAGAAGTGAAAATGCTCTTTCTTTGTGAGCAGCTCTGCCCATACAAGTAAATTCCAGTGCAGTTGCTTAGATAATTCACACGCAGAAGACTGTGTCTCCTGGCACCATGACGCTTGTGTAGAGCTCAGCTGGAAAGCCCCTTACTCTTCTCTGTGGCATGCATTTTTTAAAGGCTTCCAAACTGTTTATATTAATAATTGTTTGAGCCAGCCTGAATTGTAGTTCCTAGCATAAGCGTGTGAGACTAGGGTTCTCTACAATGAATAAACAAAAAAATCCAGCTTTATTTTTTGGGTATTTGAACGCTGACCTTGTGAAGTATATAGAAATGAAAGAAACAAGCTTGCTATTAAATTTCCTGTACAAAATAAAACAAGCATTACTAACTTCTATCTCTAGCTCATTTTCAGGTCTTTGTCGTGGCTAGGCTTCGCGAACGAAGATCCAGGGAGAGCTCCATCCACGCTCCTCCTCAGCGCCTTTTCCAAGCGCGCTGATAAAAAGAGGCTAGCGGATAGCACCCTCAAGCCTGCGCAATGGATGTTTTTTAGGTGAGACACAGCATGCACAGAGCTGGACCCACCCTTTAGTCCTAAGGTTCATCTGCCAGGGCCTAGCAAGCTTGGACGCTGGCAGCCAAGTCCTTAGGACAGAGGTTTAACCTCTTAGATGGAAGGCTTTCCAGGGCTAAACAAGCTCCATCTGCCCGGGTTTGGAATCAGAGTTATCCTTCTCCTAGGATGACTGCCAGAAGGCTAATGAGCTCATTATACCCATCCAAGGATTATAGCAACATGGGTATCACTCCCCACAGTAAGACGTGTCTTGTTTCACTCATAACTTCACTAAATAAAATTGATCCCTATATTTCTTCACTATAAAGGTGGTAAGGCACTAGAACTGGTTGCCCAGAGCAGCTGTGGATACCTCATCCCTAGAAGTGCTGAAGGCCAGGCTGGACAGTGCTTTGAGCAACCTGATCTAGTGGAAGGTGTCCTGTCCATGGCAAGAGGGTTGGAACTGAGTGATCTTTAATGTCCCTTCCAACCCAAACCATTGTATGATTCTACGCTTGTTGTAAAATACAGCTAAAAAGGGAAGATTTCACTCTAGTAACCACTGAAAGACAAAATGTTCTGTAAAACATGTATGTATATATGTTCTAGACACCTTTTACTAACTAATAAGAAAATATTTCTGATCTTCACAAGGAGAATTATATTTGATTTTCAATATTCCCTTGTGCTGGTGAATAGCATGGTTTTCACTTGACTTTTGGTACCGAACTTTTGCAAGAACTCTCCTACCTACCTGTACAAGAGCAGACTTCTTCTTCCAGTCATAGAAGGTGGAAAGGAGGAAGGATTTGTTTTTCTGTGACACCCCAAACAGTGGATTAGTCAGCTTTTCTGCTTTTCAAGAGTGCAAGGGTGATCCCTTCTCCTCCATGTTTGTTGGAATCAGCTGTGGGTCAAGATGATCTTAGAGGTCTCTTCTAACCTTAATGATTCTCAGATTATGTGGTAAAGAAAGCAGCACTACAATTAGTCTCAGCACTGCATCATCTACCACTTTTGCATTTCTGGTGTGAAACATTTTTCTCAATGGGGTTGTTCTTGTGCATGGCTGGATATCTGCAAAGCACTGCAATACATTGCAAAACAATGACACTGTGTTCTTGAGCTTTAGCAAAGCTGCTTTAAACAAGATGTTTTCAGAAAAAGGTGGGTTTTTTGAAATCAGAAATAAATAATCAACGGATTCGTGATTGTCTGGATTGGGGAAACTATTTTAATTTACCTGTTTGTTTCTCAAACAGTGCTTAACAAGAACNGTTTTTGAAATCAGAAATAAATCATAGAATCATTTATGATCATAATGATCAATGGCTTCACGATCGTCTGGATTGGGGAAATTATTTTAACTTACTTGTTTGTTTCTCAAACAGTGCTTAACAAGAACAGAAAGATGTCAGTTATTCCCATTCTGAAAAAGTGACTTATGCCATCAATTTACATTCTGTGAATGAGTATCCAACTAATGTCTGAGCCAACACTTAAAATCACAGATATTACAGGCTTAGTAGCAGTATAAAAAAATTAAAAAAATCTGTTTTTAAGTTTTTGACTCTGAATCATCAATAGTTAAACAGCTGAAAGTAGAAATTCTTTATGTATGCGCAGAGAAAAATAAATTTGGAGTGGAAAATTTTTGGCAAGTATGAGTGTAACAGTATTTGAAGCAGATAAGATATCAATCCCTTTTAAATTTCAAGTAGCTGCAAAGTTAACAACTTCAAATTCAGAAAAGTGATTTTGAAAAATTCCCTTTCTGTAAAACTGCCATGAAACAGGACTTCTTTTGCATTTCCTTTCTGAGGACAATCACATGCCTGTACTTGAATGTGGCAGGAGGAAATGTATACAATCTCAGCAATTGTTCCTGGACTTTGTGGTCTAAACCAATTTGATAAAGATATTTCTTAAAAAAATACAATGTCCCGACTGTCTATTAAAATATCACCAATAGCAAAAAATTCCAACCCTCCAGCAAACCTCATTAAGGTATGGATTGCCATCTTTTTCCCTGGGATATCCCTGGAAATTGAATACAGTTAATTTGGTTGCGTACACTTGACCAAAGCCACAAACAGGTATCATCAGACTAATAGCAGGTCTAAACAGTGCTGCACACTCCCAGTTCTCCAGGTGGGAACCAGCTCCAGTTCACAAGCCTCATAAACATGGCTCCAAGCCCTAAGCCAGCGTACCTTGCTTTTCAGCTACGCTTTGTATCTTATATCAAAAGTTCCACATGCTCCGCTCCTGAGGCTCAAAGGAACTTGGTAGTCTCTAGCCAACCTGGCTTCTGGCAGCAGCATTTTTATTAGCTTTTTTAAAATTATTATTCCCCAGTAAGGTCCTACAGCTCATGCAGCAGTCACCCCATTTGTGTGCAAGAGCTCTGCCTGCATCTAACAGTGATTTCAAATCAGGAGCAGTACTGATTTGAAACCCATGAGCCGACAGTCTGGTAGGTTATAACTGGCCTCAGCTCTGCATAGTATTGCTTCCTACCTCCCCTGAAGGGCTCAGCAAACTCCAAGCACATCTTCAATAATGCCTTGATAGGTGCCAGTTTTCAGATCAGAGTGGAGGAAAAGAAACTGAAGGTAACGTTCAGTAACCTGCGAGGGATATATCACATAGCTGAGTCAAAACAGCTTAATATTCTCCCAAGTTTATTTCACCAAAAGGCTGCAGGAGTATTTCAGCTACAGAAACAGGAACAATCATCTCTTCTTCCATCTGCTCCCGCCAAGCCCTCTGCTGTTCAGCACTAGCAGTGCAATAGCACAAAATCCAACCTGCCTTTCTGGAGCTGGTGTGGCTCCTGCTGCTCTCTTGGGTCTTGGATATTTTTCAGTGGTGTCAAGCAAGGCACCTCCCAACTCATGAGCTGCATATGCTGTCTAGTCAGGTCTCCACAGGCTGGATAAGAAGTTTGGGTCCTACGTGCTTGCTTTCTAACTTATGAATATCAAGAGGCTCATACATTTTTTCAAACTTTCCTTTAAAATGCATAAATTCAAAAAAGAGAAGAAGGTCTGAGAAAAAGTTATCTTTACAAGTGGGTTGAAAATAAACACAAGGCATCACAAAGCAGAAGATAAATATTTCAGAGCTGGCAGCAACAGAATATGGTTTTTAATACATATTTTGAATAAAACAGAGTATGTCACTAACTTATCTCCCCAATGAGGAAGCAGCTCACTTTTGGCTCCTTCCACAATGTTTGTGGAAGGAAAGCTTTAACTTAGAATCAAGATGCACTGAATCAGGATTTATTTTTATTTTTTGGCTTTGATTCTGTGTTACAAGAGCATATTTGGTATTGGTGGAATTAGTTTATCAGTAGCACAGAACTTTTATGGAGATTAGGCTATCCAGTGAACCTGAACATAATACACAATAAAAAAAAAAAAGCAGTCTTGTATCTTAAAAATGTCATTTCTTCTAAAATAGAAGCTTAGCCCCAGCCTACACACAAGTACAAGATGTCACAGAAAGACAAGCACTTATTATGAAGAGGTATGATTTGTGTGGAAATACAATGCAGGTTTTACAGAAAGACAAGAATAAATGAAGTAAAATTCCTTTTAAAGATAAACTTTCACTGCATTCTGGCTTAGAGGAGGTGGGGGTAAGGAGGGCGAAGAGAGTAAAAATCTGAATAACCTCTAAATTCTTCCTTGCAGCCTGCAGATTTCCCAGTTTTAGTAGAGCATTATGGATGAAGTACTGCTGCACTCTGGCATGCTTGTTGGTAGGAACGTGCAGTGGCTTGTGAAGAGTTATTTGAAATGTTGCTACCAGATGGCTGCAGCTTTGCAAACCACCTGCCACAAAACTGAGCAGTTCTGGCTCTTCTCTGAACAGAAGCAGTAACTGCTGCAGCTCCAGCTTCCCCTTTGACTGGACCAAGAGAGCATGAGATTGCAGAAAAAGATGAGAAAGTGTATAACATGGAGCAGCATGTCCAGTAGGGATGTATCTTGGTGTTTCTGCAGTATCTGCAACCAACAACTGAGTGGACTTGGGGTAGAGCTGGGGAATAAGATCAACAAGTGTATGTGTATNGCAAACTTACAGCATACCAGTCCTCAAAAGTACAGATATGCCAAACTAGTATACATGTCTAAAAGCTAATTTATTAATAAAAACCCTCTCATGTACAAAAAAATCCGTATAAAATCACCAACCTCGTTGCATTCTATTCTCTAAATATAGTTTATTTCTTACTCACATATTAATCTAGATTATTTTTCTTATCTGCAAAATAATTTCCTCTACAGTATCTCAACTTTTTAACTACATGTAATTTATATTTCTCTATAATAATCCAGGAGTAATAAAAAAATATTATTCTCTACTACTTCACCTTTAAATCCCATGATAGTGACTTGTGGGTTTAACTTATCAATGCAATAGCAGTGTTTTGTCATGTCCAGAGACTCATTTAAACTTTATAGAATAAATGTTTAAAAAGTGAATTCACATTTACAAACTTGGGTAAAATAAAATTAATAAGTTGAAGCTTAAAAAGTGCTACAGAGTCCTGTGAAAGTTCTGTGGCCAAGCAGAAAAGTCTAGAGTTCACATTTACAAGCTTAATGATCAGTAAAGTTAAGCAAATTGTAAAGCACCTGATGAATCATGCCCTTAGGATATAAAAATTTTTGCTGACTTTTTTTCTTTCAGCTTCAAAACTTTTGGTCTTTGTATCTCAATTTCTGAAATGTAGTCTCCCCAGAAATACATTTTCCCAAAAAGATAATTAAAGCAGGCAAGTATTTCAGGTATATGTTTTCTGAAAAACAACAATTTTTCTGTCATCAACTCACTGTAAAGCAACCTGGAATGTCAAGTCCAGACTTATTGCAACCAGTAAACCTCATGGATAAGTTCATATTGAATTGTGAAAAATGAAGTAGAAATGAAAAATACTTATCCAAAAAACATTAAAAGCCCCTCTTCACCATATAGGTACTACTATGTGACAAGTTATGATTTACAGTGAGTGGGCTGGTAAAGGGTATATGTATGTAGATTAAAATGTAGATTATGTGAAAGTACAATAGGTGATCCAAAACCTGCAACAAGTATGTTGGGGTTGTTTTACAAGAGACTTAGAGAGATCTAAGAAAGAAATTCAACACATTTGGGTTTGCTAAAGTTTCAGTTTTCTTGAAGAGTTAGATTCTATCTCCCTGGCTTGCTACCTACACATTTCTACAACGTATAATATTTTAATCACATTATCAACTTTGCCAGCACTACAACTCTGACTTGTTTAAAAATCTTTTTTTACCTTTGAGGTGTGGGTATTCAGCATCATATCCACTAGATGTCACTCAATAGTCATAATGATTTCCAGCATGGACACATAGAGCTACAAATGTTTTTTCCTTCAGACTCTGAATTGTGTTCTTTCAAAAATTTGAATAGTTGCTGTTTAAAGTTAAGCTGCAATGTCTGAAAAGTTGTTGTCATCACTTCCAGGAACTGACTCTCCTATGGCTTTCAGGTACTGTAAATCACATCATGATGCAGTTGGATTTTCTTGGAAAATTAAAAAAAAAAAATTTCTCAAGCCTTCGAATTATTTTGTTGTCTTTTTCCATATTCCTTCTGGCTTCCAAGCAGCCTTTTTAAAATACAGATACTAAAACTGTTCCCTTTACTGCTACACTGGAAACATTCCATATACAGAGAAAACAGCTTCACACCCCCACTTATTATTTTATATCATTTTAATTCAGAAAGAGGCCTATAGCATTATGGTATTTTTAGTTCTTAGAGCTCAGAGACATTGCTGTCCACCTTCCATTGGATTTGTATTTTCCCTGATGCGACTAGGGTCTCATGAATTCATATATTTAGTATATACTGACAGTTCACTAAGGTCTCATGAATTCATATATTTAGTATATACTGACAGTTCACTAAGGTCTCATGAATTCATATATTTAGTATGTACTGACAGTTCACTTATTCTCTTAAATCCTACAGGAATCCTCTGTCTCTGAGGAAGCTATAGACCTTTATCATCTCTTACCCTAATCATCAGCAACAGTGACATTTTCAAATACATACTGCAAAGACACAAAAGCAATTCTGTTCAGATCTGTATTCAACCCTAGTGCCCTTAGGAAGAAATGGTAAAAATATTTGTTTACTATTCTGTGCAAATTACTTGTTACAGGCAAGTTAATCTAACTATATAATCACATAAACAGCCTTTGTGGAAGGATAAGCTCACTGTCACTCCATAATGGGCTGGGAGATTTATAAAACAAACAAGCTCTTCCAGCTTCTGAAGAAAGCCTCCTCCTATATTCCATGAAGCAGTCATAGGTTAACAACCTGTTCCTTGGGAAGCTGCACCTCAAGGACAGACACTGTTGCTGTAGCTAGACACATGTGTCACATCTGAAGGCCACAGCAGGGCAGGCTCCTCTACGCCAGAACTCTTCAAGCATACAATGAAAAGATACTTTGGGGCCATTTCATCTTGTCTTTTACTAAAAGACTCTGGCTTACTCACAAACATAAAAACTGAGTTGACCTTGGTTCATCATAAAACTTGCAGTGGTTATAAAGCCCACTTGTAAAGTCTCCTTTTTATTTCTTTCCCACCATCTTAGAAGACAACATTTTAATCTTAATGGTTTTCTGTTTCCAAAGGCTGTTAGAAGCCTTGATTAATCTAGACCTTTACCTCAAGATGGAGTCTAAAAAACTATGAAATGCTCTGCATGATTTAAATAGGCCTCAAAATCATCTGTCCCTTCTCAAACTCTTTTCCAAAGGCCAAATAGACATAATTTTTTTATTTTTATGTTATTTGTATGGACAATCCTGCAGAAGGGAGGTGGGTCATATTTCTGTAGGGAAAAAACAAAAAATCAACTCTACTATATACAGAGTTTTTAATTTTAAAGCTTATATTCTACTATTTGTCTAGTGCTGTATTGGAGAAACTTATTAATGAGATATGACTCTAACCTCTGCTTTGCTTTGTTCAGCTTTAGAAATGGGCCAAGGAAGTCAAAGGTGCTTGTGAAATTGTGGTTTTGGACAATATTAAGTTCTTGCATTGATCAGGAGGTTCCAACAGCAAAGACACTGGCCTCTAATTACATGGAAAACAATTATAATAGTTTTCATTACTCGTTACAAGGGAAAGAAAAAAAAGTAGGGAAAGGACATGGAAGTTGCAGAATTAATTTTTTCCCCCTCTTTTTCCCTTATTCCCTTTCTCTTTTACCAACAGACTTTTAACACAAAGCATACCTGTTTGGCAAATCTATCAGAGGGTGCTAACAAGGGAAATAACGGTCCTTTTGATGGCAAAGAAAATGCATGATGAAGTGAGATGGAATTACTGTTGCTACTGCTGTTTCTGTTGTAGCTTGATCCTCTTTCCTCTAAGGTAAGCTTGAAAAGGGCAGAAAACGAGAAGAACTATGGAGATTTTAAAAAAAATACAATTTCTATTTTTGAGGCTGTCTCTCATTTGCTATCAGCAAGTAGCAAGTTCCCAGCACAAGGTCTTACCTTAGATCTGACAAACATCTGTAAAAGTCAGGCTATTTGAAACTTTGCTTGAGTAGCCTTTGTGATCACAGGCTCTCTGACATGCTGCAAAACAGTGCTAGCTACCAGACCTAACTCTTGAGCAAATCAAAAGGAGAGGAAGAGAAGGGAAGAAATACACCATACTTGGGGAAATAGTGGGGGGGGAGCAGAAAGATGACATGTGGGTCCTTTCAGCTACTAAGCACAGTAAGAACATGGTTCAAGAGGAGGATGTTGTCACCAGTGCTGCCATGTTTCTGACATAAGAGCTCACTGTCCTCTGGCACTCTCCAGAAGAGCTATTGCTTTCTGGACATGAAGAACGGATGACAGAGAAAACAGCTTAAACTTTCATTGCTCTGGTTATTATTTAAGTGAACTGCGAACATAGCAGTATTAGTCTATTAATTCCACCCATGTGCCAGTTATTTACCCACCTTGATATCATCATGTTTGGTTAGTCCATTTGAACTGGTGTAATTCACATGCAGATTTGTTGACTTTCTGTCTAATAGCTGAAATGAAGCGTTTTTTGCTTTAGAAGCCTTAGAGCAGTAGTTCCCAAGTAACTACCTCCTGAGGCCATGTGATATGGCTACTAGAACTGCACATCACTCAGTCCAAATTGCAGGACTCCACTTTTTATCAGGCAAAGCTATATGATTTTGTGGAATTTGGAAGGAAACAGGTGGGAACAGCATGTCTCCACAGCTTTGGTTTTAAATAAGGCATTATTTTAAGTTACCTGAAGACTCCAAACAAAACAGAGGTTGTACAAACACTTAGAGAAGTAGTTTCTTTTCCACAGAATTGAGAAGGCGCAGAAGTAGGCACACAGCCATGAAATACAAGGAGAAACAATACAAGTTGTCCACGGTCAGCGAGCCATTTGATAGATTTCTGACTTCCACTTCAATGCTTTATCCATCTCATACTGACAGGAAATGAATATTGAGGGCTTTCTTACCACTCTTTGAAATAATGGAGATTTGCTTTTCTAGTAGTTAATCCACTGCAGAATCTATTTTCTGAACAGCAGTAGATGTGTCATCTGGCTTTCCTGGGTGATGTATTTGATCAGATAGATACATACATTGCCCTAAGAAAGATATAACACACATTTCAGCATGGCAGGGGAAATTACTGCACTTATAAGAAAAGTGTATAGCAAGGAAAAAGTAAAGAAAAAAAAAAGCAGTGACTTGACTTGAATTCCTTTGTCACTACAGTGCAATGTTGGGAAGAAGAGTTGATGATGTGGAAGTCAGCATGTAAAAATAATTATCAAGTCCAGGTCTGAGATGAAGGAAATAACTGAGTGAAAACTCTTTCCAGGGAAGGACCTGTTAATTGCACTCATCAGTCCAGTGAATACAGAGAATAATGAAATGAACACCTGACCAGCTGCTCTTTGCAGAACTGTTTTTTTTCCAGTCTCATTCACCATGCCAGTTCCAGGTGCCTGCACTGAAATGGCACACTTGTTGCAAGCTCTGAGCCATTAATACTGTTACTACATTTTGGACCTACATGAGCTTTTCAACACTTCTCCACAAGATTCGATAAAGCAAAAAATTCAGTACCAAGGCATAAGACCCCTGTCTTTTGAAAATAATGCCTCATGCCTGGGCTGAGCACGCAGAGCTTCGAGGGCTGAAACCAACACAACTCAGAGTCTCTGGGCTTGTGTCAAAGGAAATAACTCAGCCTCCTACTCTTGCCCATTTCTATTTGAAGCGGAAGTAGTACAGAAAAGACACACAGCTAGTTTAAGAAAGGTTCAGAGTGAGTTATTTTTTGTGGTAAAACCCATTTCCCCAGATGCTACTGATGCCAAATTTTCTGGAAAATAGAACTCAGCACAAAGGTAATGGAGAAAGATAGAGTTAGCTTTAATTGGAAGGTGTGGAAGACTCCACACATTCAGGATCCTGTACATGGATGTGTGTGCAGTCCCCAGGCATTACACCTTTTTATAAGTTTTATTAGTAATTAACATATTGATATCTAGAGTCAACCCTGGCACTAGGTTTTCCAATAGCCCAGCCCCAGTGGTCTTCAGCTCAGCCCCTCAGAGAGAGCCCACTTGGGGCTTGGCCCTCTTCTCGTGTTTTGTCTTCAAGCTATCTGCAAGTGGCTTCTTCAAAACATCATGTCCTTGATGAGGCCTGTTACTGTTCCTGTTGTGTTGTTCTTTTGCAAAGGTTTTCTTTCTGTTTCTTACCTCCCCCCCCCTTTTATTTCTCTTTAATCTTCCTGGAATAATGATTTTATAGTATTTTTCTAGTCATATTAAGACTGGCCTTGTTTCCCTTGTAAACAGCACAAGTGTGAAGATGTCCAAATTAAGAACATGAGAATCTGAAACAAAGCTCTCTCTTCAGTGATTGCCAAAAGGCTTCCCTCAAGACAGGACTCATCTACCATCACCCAGGGACCCTGAAATCTTACATCTGAATGCAGCCAGGATGCTTCCTGTGTAGTGTATGAGACCTACACATCCCAACTCTCTTGACCAGGTAACAACACCATGCACACTCAAGGAAGCTATCCACAGGTAGTCTGTAAACTGTACAAGAAAATCAAATGGTTGCATGAAATACTTGCAGATGGAGCTGCTCAGGACACCTTCCTCCCCCTTCCCTCCAACCTCCAGAGCAGTGAGGCACAGCCACTCCAGATGTCATCCAGAAGGAACTAGACAAGCTGGAGAGGTGGGCCCAGGTCAACCTCATGAGCTTCAACAAGACCAAGTGCAGGGTCCTACACCTGGGTCNCTTGCCAGGGCTCTGGGCAAGCTGATCTAGTTGGGGATGTCCCTGCCCAGTGCAGGGGGGTTGGACTAGATGACCTCCAGAGGTCCCTTCCAACCCTAACCATTCTATGATTCTATGATTCTATGAAATAAGCATTTGACAATGAAAAGCATCTCAGACCAGAGAGAGTCTTAAACTGTGCTTAGCTCAGGTAGCTATTGTTGATCTTAAAGGCTACATAAGCAAAGCATCAAATTTTCATTTGTTTTCACTTAAATCAGAAAAAAAATTTCAAAACTTTTAAACATACAATTGCTTTTAAAAGTTTTAGGTAAGAGAAAGGAATTCAGCCTCTTATTAATCTTGAAGTCCTACAACAGTTAAATGAAAGGGACAAGAGTGTTCTAAAAACATGAACTGTCTTCTCAAGAACTGCAAAATTGACTAAAAAGGAGATCTCATCAAAAGAACAAATAACAAAAAAATAACAAAAAAACCTACAAAGACAAAGGAGCTTTTAAAGGGCACTCTGAATCTCTCAGACCACTAAGCTTTGTACAAGTGCAGCAGAGATTTATGCAATAGTGTGCACTTGATGCTAACCAAAGCACTCAAATGACACTTTTAAAAATTAGGTTTACAGATTATTTCATTAGTTGCTCACTGAGAAAGGTACACAGTAGATTTTAAAAGGCTGTCTGTACTAGAATTACAAAGGAAAAATATCTTGATGCTTCATTTGATTAGGCAAATGCGTATCTTTTCCATACTCTGTATCCTTGCAGCAATAAGAGTAAGGGTAATCAAGTAGTAGTTAGGAATCTGCTGAGTGTTGCTTGTCCTTATTGTGTTTTAAGGAAATTCTACCATTACAGATGTATAGCATTCCTATTACTTGACAACTGCATTTTAAAATTGGCATTTTAATTATGCTAATATGCAAGGGGTTATACTTTAAATTTAGTACATTGTTTTATGTACTGAGTGCTATAAATTCTTGCCCCTAGATTAGTAAAATGTCATGAAAGTCTGGATGGTAACATCCCATCACTTTATCTTCACATTCCAATTATAGGCTGACATTGTTTAAATGAGTTAAATGGAGTATGTTGGTTTTGTGTGTGTTTTGCCATTTCAAAGCAAATTTAAATTAAAAGCCTATATGAGAGCTTCATGCTCCTTCAGGCATGTTGCATTATTATATCATAATAGATGCAATTTAGACAATTATGTTATTCCTTAATTCATTCTCCCAGTTGTTTAGGAGACAAGTTTAGGCTCATGAATTTGAGTTGAGTATTTTGTTGCTTGTCTTAGCTATGTAAGTAGCTTAGTAATTTAATAGCTTAGTAATTCTTAGTAAGTGACTTCTAAAATTTGACCAAGGACAACTTCAGGCTGCTCTGGTGGGGCCTGTATTTTTAAGGGGCTGTTGATCCAAATACTAATTCAATTCTTCTATTAAATGCTTTCAAAAGCCATATAGATAAGCCTCATTTTCAGAACAGAAGCACTTGACATTTTCTAGAAAATCACAGATTTCTCAAGTCTGGCAGCCAAAATAATTAAACTATTTCGAAAGCTTAGGCTAAAAAGTAATTAAACTAGAAATTCTCAAACTGATTATCCTTCTTAAAAATTATTTACATACTTACAAGCACTGGCTTTAATCTACCCTCTGTTATCTGTATTTAAAGTTTGACTATAACCTATGGCTGAAAAAAAAGAAACAGAGGACACAACTGACTGTCCCTATTTTTTAATTTTGCAATTGCATCAAAATAGATGAATGAATGACTATGATTTGGCTTCAAGACTATGGCACCACTTCAGTCACTCAATGACCCTTCAAAGGAGAAAGGAATTGCAAGAGAAGGGGAACTTACTTCCCTATATTAAAGTGAGAAAAGCAAAACACTAAATCAAAGGTACTTTTAACAACACACACACAAAAAAAATGTTTTAGCTCATCTGGGCAGGAGTGAGTTGAGAGAAACTAAATTACAAAAAAGGAAAAGTGACTAGAAAGTGAGGATAGTGAAAAACAGAAAACATTCTGAATAGCAAAAATATCATCCATAAAAATGACAGACAAAATGGAACATGATACAAAGTAAAAGTAGAAATTTAATAAAGTGATCTTGAGCTTAAGTAGATTTTGACGTTTCAGGCACATTTTTACAAACTGATCATCAGCTCTTAAGATAATTTAGCATCTGAAAGACTGTACTGTGTGTCAGAGTCTCTTAGGATGATGAAGAAATCCCATTGTTGCTTAAAATGGTTGGTATTTATTTACCTGTAAGTTTTGTTTCTCCAAATGTTTACTCTTGCCTTTATTCCATTGGTAAGGTTAGCTAGCATTAAGGGAACACAGTGAAGAGAGGATGCAGTACCAGCAGGTAGACTCAAGATGAACATGCAGTCCAGAACAGCCATAGCTTCTAATCCCACACATATTTTAGAAGGTGTGAAACATAACTGACAATCTACAAAGTGGTGCTGTGTGGACTAATGCCCTTGGGTTTGGGGATGGAGGGAGACAGCAAAGGACTGAAAATAGATGGTTGTGAGTAAATGAAAGCAAAGTCCCTAAGGGGAGATGCTGGCATGTACACAACTAGGCTAGAAAACACCTGCTTCATGAATAAGCTTGAAAGGTATCACACCTGATAACCCACTGTGCTTCCTCTCCTGTAATCAAAAGGTAATTACTGTGCTTCCAGCATGATTAGGATTATTTTTAAATTCTATTTCAAATTGCTTGTCTACAAGAGGAATGTTTAAGCAAATTAAGGCAAACCAATTGCTGGCATCAAATCAATGTCTGTATTCCACCATCATCTCTTCATTTCTGATCCTTTATACTGACCTGATCCATGTTACTGAAATGAGAGGAAACAAGGAAGAAACCTGAAAATTTCAAAATACTCAATAGTAGGACACTTAATTTCTACATGCACAGGATCTCAGCCATGCCTTATTCAGGCATTTGTCTTCTGCCCAGTAAAATGCTGAAAAGAGGAACCCATACCCTCCCTTAAACCTGAAAAAGTAGAGGAATGATGATTTCTGAACCAGTTTCTTGAGTTTGTTTAAAACTATCTGACTCAAAGTATTTGAATTGGTACAAGATTACCTATGTATTTAGAGCATATTTCCTGTTCTCCACACTACCAAAAATCTCCAGTGCCTTCAAGCACAACTCTGACCAGCTTCCTCCTGCCTTCTCAGCATTTTATAGCAATAGGGAGAATGCAGAGCAGGAATAATTGTGCACCTTCACCACAGGATTTCTCACCAAAACACTTAAGAAGGAGAACTTAACATAGTAATATTTAGGAGTATAAAGCCGTATTACTTTTCTTTGCCACAATAAAGAAACTTCAACCAAAGTTATTTTTATAAAGATAGACCTGATCTTTGCCTTCCACCTGACAACCCACTAAGCCAGGGGATGATCTTCCTAGCACAGAACAGAACCATTCACCTCCTGCCTGCTCTGAAGAAAGAGATACTGACATCTAATTTCCTGAAAGAGTTGACACCTCTGCTCCCTTCACAACAAATCAATCCGGACAATCAAGAGAGACTTGCACTATCTGAACTCAAAAGCAATTAATTGTAGTGACCAGCTTTTACCCATTAGCCTTTTCCTACTAGGCAATGGTCAGTTCAAACCCAAACCATCCTATGTGCTTGTGAAAAAGACTACTCATAAGTTTCTGCTAGTCAGGGAACAAAGCAGAACAAATTAAAATGCCCAAAGCATACTTAAAACTAGCATATCTTTAACCAATGTGCAATGGTAAACATTACAAATGGCATGCTAGAAACACCTGCATCCTGGGGGAATACAGCCTAGACTCCACTCATGGCTGCCATGTATACAAAGGATCTAAGCTCCCAGTCACTTTGGGGGGGGTCAGTTTAGCCCTCTGGATATAAAGAGCATGCCTCCACACATGACTGATGACAAGATGTGTGTTACTTAGCACACATCTCTACTGTGGCTAGAAAAAAAAGCATTCTGTGCTTTCCTTCTCTTACATAGCATACCAGGGCCAATTGTCCTGCAGCACTTTTCAACTCAAGTTGAAATTGCATTCTATTTCAGACTCCATAAGCAGTGAAACTGTCTAGTTTTCTATATCTATGCATACCAACATTCATGCATCTTGCCTAATGCAGCTATTAAATTAAAAGATCCTACTGGCTCTAATTGGGCTTCCTGAGTTAGAGTGTTCTATCCATTCCACTTCAGGTAAAGGTCCATTGAGAGTCTATTTATAAATGTTGCCAACATGTGGTTAATGCTTTTGACCTTTGATGGTAAGCAATTCTAATGGTTGTATAACACAGCAGCAACATTTTTTGTTACCCTTCTGGATGTTCTTGTTTGGAAACGGTCTGATGACCTCTATTTCCCTCTCTCCCTCTTTCTTTGTTTTTAAGAATCTGACAAATAAAAGGAATTATTTGCTCAGACTGCAGACCAACCAAGTTTTGCAGCAGCTCACGAGCAATAACCCACAGAGCGCACTTGTCAGCTTCAGAGAAAGATATTGACATCCATGCTATAGAAGCGCACAGTCCTTGTGTCAAGCTTTTTGCCATATCAAAGCCAAAATGAACATGAGGAAAGGAGGTACTTGCACTTGTATTCCTAGGATAAAGTATCTGTAATTGCATCTTCCTCGTATGAGCAAGACCTCCTGGATTTCAAGTTAGAGCAGCTAAGGGAAAATTCAGGAGGGCCAATGTAAAACACTTAATCACTGCTTAAGTTAGAGGACTCGGTTTATTTCAAAGAAATAGCTCAAACTGAAAAACTTACAAAATTTTTCCTTTGCATTTTCATCAGCCCTTGTATTTATTTTAGAGATGCTTTCGAGGTGTCCTACAACTCTATCTTAACTATGTTTATTTAATGTGAGATGGGTAGACTACCACATACATGATTTCAGAGTGCTAGGAAGTAATAGACAGGTCCTAATCCTGACTGTTTGGAGATACTTAAATGACAGCTAGTGTTGTTACAGGAGGTAGTTGTCTTCAAGCACTTACCTTCACAACTCAGCTGTGTGCTTCCACTCAGACAGTTCCCAAGAAGTTATCTATGGGGAGGCTACTAGACCTATAGGGTCAGCATGTCCAGACAAATGGAGATACCATACTACCTATGTTTGTGTACATCTTAGATCCTTTTTCTGCCTTTTTTCCCCAGTAAAGGGTAAGTTACAGGAAGCTAGTCAACATTGACCCTCCCCTTTCCTAATCCAGGTATTAGATCAGGAGCAAGGAACCACAGGACTGTAAACAGCAGGAACTGCAGGTGAGGAAGACAGATGGGGCATGATGGTGAAGGTTTAGTAAGTATCTGGGTAAAGGAAGCCTTGGATCATGGAAGTGAAGAATTTGGCTTCATAAAGTCAGAGTTTAAATCCCACTCACATAGGTAAGTGCAGGGAAAATATGCTGCAGAAGAGCTGGGTATGAGGGGATAGAGAGATTCCTCCCAATACATTTATAGACAGCAAAGAGCAATTGCCTTCAGTGCCCTTTGCAGTAACAAGAAAACTGAGTTCCTGGTCTTCTATTTTCCTGAATGGCTAGTTTAAAATGTTTCTGTTTTAGCTGTGTAGGAATTAGATTTAAACCTTTGGTTTGCAATATAGAAGAGGGAATCTGTGATGGAAAATACAGTGGCAGTGTTCCTTCATTTTTTTTTTTGAGCTGTTGTAGTGAAGCAGCATATACCCTCCCAATTGCTGAGTTCTCAGCAAAGAACCAGGATTCCTAGCATGCATTCAGGTCTGGGAAAAGGCCAGAACCAGTTGTAACATACCAACCCAATGTCATCATTTACTGGCAGTCTGCCAGAACAGAAACTGCATAGTTGAAAACCATTTGGTTATATCAGTGGTTCAGATTTTCTTGCTGAAAGGATGCTCATCTTCTATATTGAACCTTAAGAAAGGCAAAACAACACTAACTCTAGTATGTTTCTGAAGGAAGGGCAGGATGGAGGGGAAAATAAAAGATATGTTCCTCTACAGAATCTCAATATCCCTCCCAAACAGCTCCTGTGATCTTGGAGAAGAGAACAAGAATGCCATTGCACATACACTTTATAGACAAATGAACCAAAGCATGAATAAAGTAAGGACTACATCGCAGAGAAGCACTGAAAATGATACTTATGCCAAACTATTCCAGAGTGAAATCCAGATGTGCAGTTTAAATGCTCAGAATCCTAGGATACTGTAAGCATCTTCATGCACTGGTAGATTCATTCAGACATCGTCCATCTAGGGAATACTGCCTGATGGGTACACTTCGCTTCTGTGTCAACACCAATGTTTCAGTCCAGACCATGAGTGATTTTTGAAATGATCCCAGCTTACAGTACTTTAGTTCACATCATGAGTGGTTGCAGGACATGCATGGGTGTACACACACACACAGGACTGTCAGGTGAATTTGTCCCAAAAGCTGAGGACAAGGTATCCATCTGGTGGCTCTCCAGCTGTTATAATGAGCTTTCTGCACACTGGCTATGACTAGTGCTAGCCCAGAGGAAAATCCCTCAAACTGTATGACTACTGGCTCCTCTGTACCCACTGTTTTGCTTTTCAAACCTACTCCTCTAAGCCTACAACTTGCTGAGAGCCCCTAAAACACAACTACAGAACAGCTACAGCCACCTCCGTGTTAAAAATAAATGTTCAGAAGCACTGGAGGCCTCATTTATTACAATCCTGAATTCTCTGTCATCTTCAGCCCTGGGCACATTCACAGCTGTAGCAGCTGCCTAGAGAAAGGCTTAGCCACATGTGCCCCTGACATGCCAATGCTTTAAGGAACCAAAATCCTCAGAGTGGATATCCAGGAGTATTACACAGAAGCCAAGTGGTAAAGGCACTTTACTGAGAAGAGGCTCTGCTCCCTGCCTGAAGGTAACTTCATATGAATCATACAGCAGGAGATATTACCCTCCTCAGCATTAGAAACCAAACCAAGTATTCCCTGGCACCCAAAGGCCATCTGCCTGAGATGTTATTTAGTCAGCACATCCTGGGACTCTAAGGAAATAAACCTGTGAGCAGATGTTACATTTTTCCTGAAGTCATAAACTACACAGTTGGACTCTCCTGCATTGCCCATGGGCTGTGTGAAATCTGTACCCCAGTTAGCTTTTGGGGCACATACATTTCCCATGCACTGTGCAGGCAGTTTCAGCACCCAGCTGAGGTTTGTGAATTCCACTCCTTGAAACAGCTGCCTAAAATTTAAGTGTAGCAATGTTAAGCACAACTCCTCTCACACTGACTGAGAAGTCTGGGCCAACATCACAAGTTCAGGGCTTGAGCCAAAACTAGAAGTGGAACTCAGTCAAAAATATGCAAAAGAAATGCTTATCTAAATTACATTCTAAGATATGTCACAGACCAAAGTGAGTGCAATAGCCACACATTGCCTCCCTTCCACTGGCAACAACAAAAAAGCTATTTTTAAGAAGTCAGGCTGTAATTTGTTTGTTCTTGTTGTTTATTGCTACCAAAATGACAGGTTTTAGTTCAGTGTTAGCGTCAATAAGAGATTGCCTATGCCAGCAAAGGAGTACAGATTGTGATAGTTAAACTTGACACACTGCTTGAAATATAAAGCCTCTAAGGACACTTCTCTCCAATGTCTTTCAATCTTCTTCAGTTGTGAATTACAGTCTAGGAATTTCATTACATGTTCATCTGTAAGGCTGCATATGGCAGAGTCCCAGTAATGGGACTGAGAGTAATTAGGGTAATGTATCAATAGATGGCCCTTGGAGGACCTACCTAACAACAACAAAAAAATCATAGAAAAAGGAATAATTGACAGCATTTCTTCACATCTCTAGTCAGACCACACCTGTTCAAACTAAACTTTTTTTAATTTCATAGAATTTGAAAAGCAGGTTTAGTCCAAGAGCCACCAATAATTCTTTTCCCCCTCCTTCTCCTTTTTCTACAGAAATAATCAACTCTAAACCAACATCCTAGAAAAGAGATATGTGTAAATGGTGTTTTTTATGCCAAACAGAGCTTTATTAACATCAGTAAAATGAGTATAAGGGATTGCTCATTAAAAGGTAGAATCTCCATATTCTACTCTTGCAAGAGCTGAGATATTTTAAAGACAAAACCATTTCTTATTCATCTTTGCTTCTTGGTGGCAACTTGCTACTGAACAGCTTATTTAATAGCTTCTTTACAGGGATTGTCTGTGAAAAGTGAGAAAATATATCTCATCTGAAAATAGATTTTCTTTGAGTGGGAAAAATCCACAGATTCAGCTCACTTTGCCTGAGGATTACCATTTAGAGACTTAAGATTAAACTGCCACATCCACCCAAACATTTTTGGTTTTTTTTGCAGAATTTTTAGAAATAGAAGGAGTGGAATAGTACTCTATAGTTAAAGCCTCCTTAAGAACTGCAATTCCTCTGTTGGGTGTATTGGATCTAGGGAATAGGGAACCAACTACTGAAAGAAAGGAAACTTAAAGGAAGTAAATTCTCTCTATTTAATTTTACAACTAGAGTTCACAAAATGCAACTTGCAATGTCCCATGCAGAAGAATTCCTGCAGATAAAACTAAAATCTATGCACGAGTATTTGGATCAGAAATGCTGGCACATTTATCTAACCACTGTATAATGCACAGTGTTCACAGACATACAAGAACAGAAGAACAGTCATATCAGGCTAGATCAAAGATCTGTCTGCTCAACATGTAATTTCTGAAGCAAAAGTATGGGATATCTATGGATAACACAGTAACTTTTCCCTGACTTGTCTTCAGAAAAATCAGCAAATTAATGGCAGTTAAAATAATACATGATCTTCATCAGAAGCTGTTAATAAAATTATTTTTCCCTTCTAGGCTGATCTAGAACAGCAAATCAATACCACAAAGGTTCTGTTATGCCTCACTTTGCAGAACAGCAAGCTGTTGATTTGCTTTTTGTAAATGGCTCATTATGTTAGTAAAGAAGTCATGTATTGTCTATCTCTGAAATCAGTATGCCTTTAGGTTTCTTCTCCCTTAATGAAGCATACTGGCTCTTGAACATAGTGGTTAGAAGAAAGTTTGCTTTATGAAGAAAAAAATCTGAAAATTTACACATGATTTCATATATATGGCATCTTTGTCATGTTAGGATTGAAAACACTCCCCCACAGCTGCCAGTGAGAGTTCTCAGCTTTTATAATGCCATTCAGTTATTCACTTTTTATGCTAAGTAAGGAATGTCATGTAAAAATAACATCAAGCTGCTTACAGAAAATGTGCAATAATCCATCTTCAGTCAAGATAACTAATGAAAACTAGGATTCATCAGATTGTACTGATGTACAAGGCTATCTGCATCCAGGGCACATCTAACATTCTGGCAACAGATAAATATATGGTCTCCCTTTTAATTAGAAAAAGCTGTCTCTTCTCATTTGATTCTATGGGGCATAAGCAAGAATAAAATGAAGCCACATGTACTGATTTACAAATTCACTGAACAGAAAGGATACCTCCAAGATCATTTTAGTTGGTTATCAAGGCATCTATGCTACAGCCTATCCAACTGGGCTATCCTTTACTAAGTGCTTATTTAAAAGGACAAAGCAATGTGACCTCTTGCTCTGCTGGTCACTATACAAACAATGCCCCAGAAAGAGAGGCATGTATTTTAAGGAGATTTCAGAAATGTAAACAAAGTCAACTTGCTGCAAAAGGAGGTGGCAACAATGAGGCTAACAACTGTGCTGCAGGTGAAAAGCTTCATAGGGAGTGGTAAAGCCATCATTTGGAAACACAGAGAAAGGGAAGGCTTCCCAACTATCACAGCCTGCATTGGAGTCAGCAATGGAAGAGAAAGTAGCAGTTGAATCACCTTGCAGGATCTGTGCAAAAGCATTTGGCTATTTAAGCTGCAGCTGCTAAGGGGGAACAGTGTTGCTGCCCCTCCACTTCTATCTGGGGAGTTGAATGTAGGTGACTCTTACCCTCTGGCTCTTCCCTCCCTTTTCCTGCTTCTCTGCATTTATCTATCCTTCCCTACCCCTTCTGCTCCTGTACATTTTATTTATTGGCTCTATCTATAATACACTGAGATTACTTTTCATTAAACTGAACTGAAAAGGCAGGATATTTGTGTTGCTTAGGCTCAGGTGGGGATGAAAGAATAAATGAAACTGGAGGCCATCTGCTCAACAACTTGATAGTTTCTATTATAGATCATATTGCTAAGAACAATGAAAAGAAACTTTCTGTTCTAAATGAAAAGAGAGAAAAAACAAAGGGAAAAACAGGAAGTCAGAGGCGTATTACACTTTAAATTTGCAGCAAGTAGACCAAGAAAAAAGAAATATTTAAGCAAATAATGATAAACAAGCAAAAGTGGGTTTTATTTTTCCACTATCCACGACAAATAAAACCACTCACATTTCAAAGTCAAATCAAACTCTTTTTTAGTGCCTCTTATTCAACACTGCTCTTCTCACTTCCCTCAGAAACATCCCCCATGGGCATACATTTATAGCTAGGTATGGGAGCTACCTTTGCCAGTCTTTTGAGACAACAAGGGCTGTTGCTTTGACACAGCTGGCAAGGTCAGGGTGATGAATCCAACAGTGAAGGGGGAAAAGGAGAAAAAGCCTTGTCTCACATCCCTAGGTGCAGGCTGCAACTAACCCAATCCTGATGTAAATTGAATATCCCCTTGGCATTGCACCTGTTTAGCTGTATTAGCCAAACCCCCAGTAACTGACTGACAGCACTACTTCATACACAAACTCCTTTGAAACTCTTATAAACAAAGTTATTCATTTTGGTAACCAATACAACACATTATATTAGCACAGAAAACATACAAATACAATGTTTGCTGAACCACGGAAAGATTTCCATATTTTTTCTTCCCCATGACTCACACAGGACATCACAAATATAGTAGGAAAACACAAGGAAGTAAATGTAGACAGTACTAGTCACATAATTAAGTTGCTTTAAGCAGCTGTAGAAATCAATCTAGTATTAAGTGCATATCAGAGTGTTTTTAAATAAATACGTCTTGGTTTCTATGCTTTCAAAAATCAAAGAGCTGCAAATCTCATTTCTCATAACATCATTTCCAAGCAGCTCTTGCTAGAAGACAAGGTTTTTAAATCTATCCAATAAAATACTACTACTCAACTACAGATAACATTTCCCTTATTTCCCTCTAATACATGTTTTATGTAGTGACAAAACAATGCCACAAACACTATGCCAAAAGAGTGCGTGCACTCTCTTATGACGCTGAGCGCTGCACCTGTAGGCTTTTGGGATGTAAAGCTTCCAAGAAATACATGTCATCTAAGGCAACAAAAAAAATTCTGGAAGATGGAAGTGAGTAAGGGTACTGGCCTCAGAGGAAAATGGAATCAGTTTTCAAAACTAGATTGCTTAAACACAACTCAGTAACTCCAGCTTTTAGCAAAAAGTTTGCAAATACTTGACCTGCAGACTCAGAGCAAGAGCCAGGCAGAGTAGTAATGTTTTCCATTTCCATATCATGTCTTTGCAGATTGACAGGGAAAAGCAACTTTCACTTGAGAAAAATTTTAATAAACTTCCAACTGAGATGCCTTCGGTATATTTCTTTCTTGCCTCAAAACTTCTGCCACCCAAAAATATCCAGTAACCTAGCATGTTTCAAATGCTGTGTCTATTTATTTCTGTATTACTGCTACAAGAGACTTAAACAGATCACAAACAAACAAAAAAGTCTTCTGCACTATGTAATGCCAGTTTCTTACAGAATGTCAGCCCCTCAGTTGCAGTTCCAGTTCCATAACAACACAGTCTGACAAGGGCTCCTGAGAACATGCTTGATTCCAACACACTGTTACATCCTCAGGTTCATTTGGTATGGAAAAAATACTAGTGAGATACTACAACTCTCAACCTCAGTGTATTCATGTAGACAAATATAGATTTTTAATCTACAATTCAAAGTTTTAATTACAGAATTGAAAATTTCTCAGCAGTGTAGCTGTGAGATAAAAACCTTAGCAAAGCCAGAAAAAGACCTTTTACTTCATCTGTGTTAAGGCTTGGTTCACATAAATGCTACCCTTAAGAAAAGGTCATGAAAGAATGTTGTGGCAATGTACGTGCTATAATACAGTATTTGAGCTTTATCATGACAGATATGAAGATTCTGATACTGAACCATGAGGCCAGAAATCAAGATCTAAGATTGGTTTTCAGCTCAGACTCCTTTCTGATTCTGTATCAGCTGGTAGTTTTTCTGTGCCTTTTTACTGCCACATAACTCATCTCTGACTCCTGATAAAAAACCAACCAAAACAGACTTGATACCTCTGTTTTGTGTTTCCAAATTGTTTTTCTTTTAGAAGAGTCTTATAAAGAAGGTAGTTTCTGTATGGCATTTATCCTCACATGTATTCTCCAAATGTATTTTCATTACATGAACTATAAAACTATGGGTCAAAATCTCTCTTTAAAGAAAGTCCTTGACACCAAACCTTGTTAATCAAGACATAATTAAAATGTTACCTAAAATAGTACTTCTGAAACTGCAAAATAACTTCCAGTTGATTGATCATACTGGTGTCTGCTGTTCCACATGTACAACTGTTATGTGCTACAGAAACATGGAAAAATATGAAGTCAAATATCTAAAGATGAATAGATGAAATACAGGTTATTTGCCTCCTCCGCTTACTGAAAGAGCAATTAAACATTTAGTGTAATTCAAACCTACTAGTTTTGTCCTAGCTCTTTAAAAAAAAATCATTAATAAGACAGATTGTAACATTTTGCTTTGGAAACACCACAAAAATAATTTCTAAGTGTTCTTGAGTTCAAAGTGTTTACCAGGTTTAATCTGAGTTGGCATATTACTTAATTTCTCCAAGAGCTGCAATTTTACAAGCTAAATCTACCATTTCTATGCACCTCATCTTCTACCACTCACTACTTCTACCACCATTCCCACTTCAGCAGTAGATGTATTGGCATAAGAGCAAGTTAACTGTTCTATCAGGAACACTGAAGCAAAGCTAATCAGTCACTGGGACATGGGACCAAGAAAAGCTACACACTCATGTATGGCTCTTTTTCTCACAGATGCAGTTCAAATATAAACTACAAGCTTGATGAAGGGCTTAGAAGATAAGATGTTATGGTCTGAGTTATATAGATGAGATAAAACACAATTACACTGGTTCCTTTGAGTGTTTCCATCTCAAAGTTTCTGCTAATTGAATCTTTCACAAAAGATAATTCCATAACCAATGGAAATGAAGAAACATCCATGCCTGGGAAATATTCTAGAAGATAAGTTACCATTTTCCTTTCACTAGGTAGTGGAAGACAAGCACTAGAATGCATGAGTTCTAAACTCCATGACATCATACTGGTGAATATGAAAACCCTTTGACATATATGAACCAACACATTGTCTTTCTGGAATAAAATAGCACTAGAGATGCACACCAAGAGAAATCAAAATAAACTATGCTAAGGAATTTTATATTTTAATATAAAAGATATATAGTAATTCAGGGATATAAATTCATTACAGTAGATGCAAAACAACAAGATGAATGGATTCAGAAGTCATCTGATACAGTTCTTATTTACTGTTGCAACTTCAGAACATAGAACATCTCTCATGATTTCTGTTGCAAATAATTTCAGTAGAAGTGTTTACAGCCACTCAAGATGCTTAGGAGGGAAATTAAGTTGCTTTTTACCACTGATAGAGTACTACATTCTTCTTAAATGCCACTTCAAGGATCAGCATTCAAACACAGTGGTCAGGTTTAGAACAGAAAACATCTCTATCTAAATGCATGTGAGTGCCACAAACTGCAAGGCTGGGTCTGTAATGACTGTCATTAAATCCACACCACCATTTACCCTACTACAGCATTTTCTGTTTACTTTAGGCCAATTTACCATAAAACCTAGCCTTTAAAAACAGCTATGCCTAACATTAGGACAAGGATGTCCCATGATGCATTTCAAAATCTAAGCACCCACACATTTCAGATTTTTATTATGATGGCTATTCAAGATCTGTGTTACTGTTCTCTTACTCTGGTATCAGTGAAAGGCAGTGCTAGCTCAGATCATGTGTTATTTAGGACTAGAAAGCTTTGTGCTGAGCGATTTTACTTCCACAGGAGTAAAAATTTAACTCTGAGGGTTGAGAGACATTTCCTGGGGCAGAAATTTAACTTATGGCATCCTATTTATTAGGTACATGTTGAAAAACAGCTAGCAGGGAGGCTAAGATATTTTCACAAGTCAATGGCTGATACATGTGAGCATTCCTCAGGGTTGGTGACTTTAGAGAGGGGAAAAGCTATTTATAAAGTTGTCCACGAGGGGGCAGAAGAGATTAACCAAAGCTTCCTTGGTCCGTTCGTGTCAAGCCGTAACGCGCGGGCAGCGACTGCCGCCACTGACGAATAGACTCATCATTAGCCGGGGAGGAAAAGTTACCATAAGCAAAAGTGACAAAGTCTGGATCACGCATGGGTTATGGAAAAACTGAGAAGCCTTTCGCTAAAGAAATGGGGTTTGGTTGTAATGTCTATGCATGTGTAATACTTGCAATTGTAAACACAGTCAAGGAAATCCAAACAACGACAGCATTCTAGCACCGTAATTAATAACTCGAGTCCAATTTCATTTTCTTATTCGAACTTCATTTCAGCCTCATTTTATAAAGAGTACTTTTGCAATATTAAAATTTATCAGTAAGACACTAAAAGGAATCCAGTGGGGAAATAAATAAATAAAATCAGTGACACAAATGAAAACCATCCATCACTGATTTTCACACTTTGTAACTGGAATAAGAGAATACCAAGTATTTCTACTGAGAAATCTTATTAGTACTTGCATATTTATCCGTATTGCAACAACAAGAAAGCCCAGATGGCAATACTAGATTTTACACAGAAAAAGTTTGTCCCTAATTTGAGTTAAAAATAAAAAGGATGAGTAATGAAAAAAAAAAAATAGCCTCTGTCCATATTTCCTAGAATTGGTGCTTTGTTCCCCCTCTTTTGAATATTTCAAAATGTATTTGTCACTCAGTACATTTTCCTTTTCTTTCACAACCACTGAGCACAGAAAAAAGTCTTAGTAACTACATATTGGTTAGACATCAGCGATTAATGAAAATGAATCAAAGTTTTCTGGCTTTGTGGCAATTATTAAACGACAATCACTTAGTTTTCTTCAGCAGAATGCAAAATATGTTTAGAGAAATTATTCAAATTTAGCCAAAATACAAGCCTTGAGAAAAAAAACCTAGAAAAATGTTTTTCATAAGTTGGCAATTCATGTAAAAGGACAGTCCCAAACACCACTACTTATTCTGATGTTTACGTGATTTTGTTCGTTTGTTTGTTTCTGGAAGCACAACTAGCACAGCATGCAAGTTAAACCTGGAGAAGAGTCATGAAGCAAACCAGTTCTCATTTGTTATACACAGTACAGAAAATTGCTACACACAACATGCAGTAAGCAGCTTAGGAAGCCAAATCTTAGCAAGTATCAATCTTCTGCAATACTAGATCAAACCGTGCCACAGGCAGTCTGTGACAGAGCTCTGCTGCATATTCATACGTGCTCTGTTAATAGGAAACGTATTAGGAATTTTTACTCAAGTTAAATGACAGTTTACACGCAATGAAGAATCAATCTGCACTCCACTTTCTCAAACTTTCCCCCCATTTTTTCAGCTTGGGGAGGGGGGTATTTTCTGCAAAACCAGAAGATTGCAGGGATGACTTCAGGACTTTTCTGGCTGATCTGGGTTCTCTCTAGTGTAGTTTCCCAAACTTGCCTAATCATTCACTAGCCTGTTAAATGAACAGTCATATCTGCCATTGCAGAATAGCTAGAAGATGGCATGCGATGTTAGAAACCAACATAAGTGACTGCAGAAAGTCAGTTTTCTCTATAAAACAACAGAAAGCCAGTTGGCAAAATGCAGCTTTAACAACATCAAGGCAACAGTAAGCAAAACAGGCCTGAAATCAGACTTTATCTCATTCAATACTGACAACTCATACTGGCATCAGGAGAAAAGACCTGCTGGGTAGGGGTCATCACACATGGACAGAGACACTAGGCATGACAAGGACTTGAAGGCCTCAATGTACAGCTCTAACCAAAGCAGAGCACCTCAACACTGGGAATATTTCACAGCCAGAGAGAAAACTGAGTGCTGAGCACACATGATAGAAAGGAAAAAAACCCAACCACAGAGTTTGGGAAGCCAGAGATGGTGGAAAATCTCACATCCAGAGCATGGGATGTGACTGTTTCCTTCCCTGGCCTACCCCCATCTTCAGATCACCAGATGCTCAACAGCATTTTATTACATCATTCATACTTTTGTTTCTAATCACATGGATTTAATTCTCTCATTAGCACTACTTCAACAAGTACTGCTATGAAGCGTTGGAAGTGCCAGATTCACAGTTTTGGAGCAATGCACAAAGATGTGTTTGCCATTTACTGACTGCTTACAGTGCAGGCCTTTGATCCTAACCAAAGACAAACCTATCACTTCTGTAAATGTAAAGATCTTGAGGTTTTCCTCTTCACAGATTTGCTAAGGATCCTTAAGAAGACAAGATCTCAACCTCATACTATACTGCTTTAGTCTTCTAAATATACTGGTAGGCTAAATTCTGTTCCAAAGGAAGGAAGGTCATGAAACATTAACTTATTACTCAAAACCAGAAAGAAATTGTAGCCTTTTAAAGAATTTCTTTACTTGCAACAGAATTGAGTGCTAAAGGGTAAACTGTTTGGCTTTGCCATTGTCAAGGGGTAGGGCTGTGTCAACCACCAACCCAGTCATAGATATTCTCTATTACCCTCCTTTTCCCCCACTCCAAGGAGAAAAAGGGGACATTAACAGAGAGAGACTTGTGAATTGGAAATGAAACTTAAACTACTTTAATGAAAATAACAAGAAAATGTACATATCTATATATATATACACACATAAAAACCCAATATCAGAACCAACCCCCCCTTGATGGTAACTACATCACCACTGATGCTGTAGCAGGAGGACTTCAGCAACAGCTGGGACTCAGGCTCAGGAGGCTGCATCCTGGAACTCAGAAACTCCTGAATTGAGAAGGAAGGTAGAACAGGTAGAGTCTTGCAGGAACAAAGCTGAGCTGCTGATCTTCACAGGGCTCAGGTACCCAAGCTTCTGGCCAGGTAGAGCCTCAGGCCTCTCCTTATATATACTAGTTGTTAATCAGCTACTAATTAGCTGGATTAAGCACCTGGTTTGCTTGGTCTTAGGCCTCATGCATGAGACCCTAATGCTCATGCTCGATATCAAAGCCTCATGGACTGAATATGTCAAACTAGGACAGCCATTAACTTTAAAAGCATGTGGTTTTAGTACTCCACCACGGCAAAAAGGCTATAAATTAACCTTTGTTCAGCAGATGAGCAATGGCCTCATCTGAAGTTCTCATGGTTCGTGCATTCATTAATGACCTCTCTGCAGGTGTTCCTTAGATTGGTACAGAACAAACTATCAACCCCATCTAATTTCCCTCTCAGGGAGTTATGCCTTTCATAAACCCCCATCGACTGGGCCTGATTACCTGGGGGGTTTTTATGTGCTCTGTGGTGGCACTCAAGATGATCTTCAAAGCCTTCCCTGGCACTGAAGTTGGGCTGACACCCTGTAGTTCCCTATCTTGTAGATAGATATCACATTTGCTGACTTCCAGTCATCTGGGACCTTCTTGGTTAACAAGGATAAGTAGCGAGCCAAGCAGAGTCATTGCATGCAATATAAATGCATACTGACAAAAAATTACATCCCATACAATCAGATCAGATGATTTGGGTCTTTTCTTTCCTAAAATGCTGATAGATTTTTTTTTTCCTTGTAATCACAGGTCCTATAAGAAGGGTTTGAGGTTTCTGTTTTGGGTTTGAGGTTTTGGTTTTATGTTTGTTTGGGTTTTTTTGTTGTTGGTTTTTCTTTAAATGTCATTCTGAGGTAGCTGAAGAATATCAAGAGTTTATGATACCTGTACAGAAGAAAAATATAAGAGATACCCATTAATGTGCATTCAGTAATATCTAAGAGCTATGAACAAGTTTTGGAGGAGGTAATTAGAAGCAAATGTGAACAGGAAAAGGGGAGAAAATGCAGCTTGTGTTCACTGAAGGTATCTTAGTTAAGCACCTTTTTTGATTAAGACAACAGTTTTACCAGCAAAGGAATTGCTTTAATCCTAAATATACTTAGACCATATAATCTTGTCTAACACAAACAAAATTTATAATAAATACATTTTCTCTACCAGTTATTTAAAGAAGAAAATTGTAAAGGAGTTTAAGAACCGGCTAAGGGAAAAATGAGAATAACATTTGCAGATGGAGGAACTATTGACACAGAAAAAAGTTGAGTGACACTCCACAAACATGGGTGTTAAATATGTAATTAACAGTTCTGGCACAAAAATGCAACAATATACTGAGTAAATGGTATGGATTAAATGGTTATTCACTGGCAAATTGAAAGGGATTGAAACATCATGGTAAAACATGTAGAGAAACTTGAGGACTGAAGTAAAGTCAAATTTGAATATGAAATTAAGTTCATTCACTTAGCATTTTATAAGAATATTTCCTACACATCCATGATGCTCATGAATCAAAATAGACTGAGAAGAAGGAAAATACATTTGCCCTACAAAGCAGTGAATCCACCAGC
>VWZO01012792.1:901-12200 GCA_013396975.1 Bucco capensis
GGTGGGAGGTATGGAGTCAGAAACTGACCCGGAAGTTGTCAGAGTCAGCCATCGGAACAGGAAGGATGGATCATAGAGTTTGGAGGACTGATCACAGAGTGGTACTTTTTCAAATAAGCATGACTTGGCAATATGCAAATGTTAACCAACAGAACATTATTATGGTTATAAGTAACCAGTGGCTGAGTGACACCTGTCCTGGAGAAAGAGTATATAAGAATGACTGAACTCAATAAAACAGGCTATTTGCCCTCTTCTCGCTCTCGCTGCTATATCCTACTCTCTGTGTCATCTGTGTCTAGTCTCTGTGTCATTTGTCCGCCTCAACGATGACAGTCCTGCATCAGGCAATATCAGTTCTGCTGAGAGGGAGTCTGGTTGGCATTTCTGCAGGAACACTCAGTGGTGTATAGTTGACAGGAATCAGATAAATCCCAGTCAGCCTGGAGGTTTTATGGACTGGACCATATAGAGAAGCAACCCATTCACACCAAGCCTATCAGGCTCCCCTCCCCATACCATGTTCTATCATGACAGATGATTCTTTCAACTTCCTTATCACCAATACAAAGAAAAGATAACTCTTTCTGCTCATGCAGGTACTTGTGCTTACATTTATTTAGAGCTAAATTGTGGTCAGCAGGATTAGCCCAAGAAACAAAGCCTTAATACAGGAATTCAGATTGAAACTGAAACACAGGAGGTTCCTCCTGAACATTGGGGTACACTGTGAGAGTGACTGAGCACTGGCACAGGTTGCCCAGAGAGGCTGTGGAGTCTCTGTCCTGGAAGATACAAACCATCTGGATGTGATCCTGGGCAATCAGCCTTAGGTGGTCCTCTTAAAGCATGGAGACTGGACCAGGTGACCTTCACAGGTCACCAAATCTCAATAATTCTGTAAATATATCTGTGCTAACACAGCTATTTGGCTCACTAACTGACTAGTCTTCTGTCTGACTGGTGTGACCCTGAGCCTGTCTGCATATCTCAGTGTAAACAGTCCTTTTATTTGCCATTGCAAACCACTTCCAGCTGTAAAGAGAGCATCCCTGTAAATAGATCTCTTTAAAGCATAGGCTTGACATAGAACAACCCATCAACTATTATGAAAGAAGATGCAGAAAAATCCATGTTAAGCAAAGACAAAGATGTAGTTGTTCTTTTTCTGTGTCATTTCCTATCTCCTGTCAAGAAAAGAACAAGCAAGGGATGACTGGAAGAACTAACAGTATTCTTGACAGTGAATATTAAAGCAGCAATGCCTAAAGTTGCAACAGCAGTAGCTTCCTATAAATGTGATAGTTTCCTGTCACTCATCTTAATGGAAGACATGACACATTGCTTTTTCCTGCTTTCTAAAAAACTTGGCCCTGTTATAAGCAAAGTTGGTGATTGTTTTTTGTTTTTTTTAAAGGTGCTTTCAACAACCTTGTAGGGTGAGATCCACTCCTTAGAGAAGATTTGTTATGTGTCATCAAAAGTTAAGAGTAACTCTGTTTGGATACCTGGATCAGTCTGTTTCATAACCTGCAACAGAACAACAGATACAAACCTATCTCTTGAACTAGTTGTTGAAGTTACTTTGAAGATTTCTCCCCATTCTTCAGAGACACAATTGGAGAAATCCCAGTTTCCTATGTTCAGTTAGGATCACGTATATAAGCCTGTTCACCACCTGCCTTAAAGCTCATAGAGCACAGAGACGGACTGCACGGTGTAAGAGCTAAACTGAGCTAGAAAGCCTCAGACCAAAGTCTTATCCTGGTAGAAGCGTCTGCTTCACTATCTAGATGCCATATCAGGTACAGTTTTGTTTTCCCCCCTGAGAATAACTCAAAGCAATTCTTGGCCCTCTGTGAGCAGAGGAGCACGGAAAGCAAAACTCTTCCTGAGCATCCCCACTGAGCTTTTCATTCAGTAATCTCCTTCCTTAGCTAAAGCTGCACAGGCAAGCTGGTAATGTATTTTAACTATCCTATGTGTGCATCACATCATTCCTCTGCTCTTTTTAGCAGGAGCCACCAAATAGCAACAACAGCCTTTGTTTTCTTTGCTTATGACTTCACTTGAGCAGCCTTCCTGCCTCAATGCGAAGTTCAGTCTATCAGTGTAATCCCCACTCAATTATCTGGAGCTTTAAGAAGCAGCAGGCTTCCCATTTAAACATGGGATACAGGTTAGGATACCAATCCAACAGGAGTGAGCAATGGTGCTACAGGAAAACATCTGGATAGTGACACTTCATCAACTGTAGGTAAGCTATTGATCTAGCTTTGACCTTACAGCAGGAACAGTGAGTAGAAGTGTAGCATCTACACTGGCATCCAAAGAGGTCTGATTCAGTCACCTACCTCTTGTGTGACTATTTATGTAAAGCAAGGCTCCTTCCCCTTTATGCTTCTACTAAATAAGGCCAGCAACAGTCTTTGCTAGCACAAGTCTGCTTGTATGTTAACTTCTCTTTCATTTTGCACTCTGGAAGCAGCAGGCAGCAATTAGTTCCACACTTTTTTTATTATCAGTTTAATTTCTGTTGCCAGCTGAAAAATTCTGTGGCAGGAAAATGCTGAGGCTAGAGGAGATGCAGAAAGAGCAGACCCAGCAAGTGAGGAACCTGTGAGTTTAGCTGGGGTGTATTCTTATTCAGTCACAAGCTCTCAAACTATATGTTAGGAAACACTCTGCCAGACCCACAGGCTAAAAGGAACCAGATTAAGCAGAACCCTTTTCTTCTTGAGTTTTTCAGCCAACTGAAATGGAAGTACTTGAAGAACAGCTTGTTCTGCTTTTGGGGTCACTTTCCCTGAACACTAGAATGATTGGTTTTGTTGCTGCTAATACTTACAGAGAGTGAATTTTAAAGTCTTGTAAATAGCTCATGGAAACAGAGGCATAGCACAAATAAATTTACATAGATATATTTAACTATTCAGATTGATTCAAAATGATTTTCAGTAGGGATTTAGTAGCTGGTATTCTTCAGGGGCTGGGAGATGAAGGCTTCACTACAATGTAAGTGTGACATAGCTGACCCAGATTTTCATGCTGAAAACACTAATGCATGTAGCCATTGTGGGTCAGAAGCTGGAAGCTGTGCTTACAGATCAAGTCTAATGAGAAACAATATTTGTTTACTACATGAAAGAGTAGAAACTAGGTGAATGCAAATCAGTAAAAGCAGTGCCTTGCAAAAAACACTTCCAGCGAAAACATCGAAGTGTTAACTAGTGAACACATGATACTTAAAATTCAGAGGTTTTCACTTTCATTCAATTTACAGCTAGCCATTACTGCAAGTGTGAGTAATATACACAAAATAAAATAAGACAATGAACTCAGTTAATGAATTATTCTCTGTGATTTATTTTTTTTTTGGCTCAAAAAGTAACCACACTTTTTGCTGCACAAGGAGAAATTTCAAAGTCATTCCACAAAAGCTGCTACTGATTTCCCAATAAAGAAAGAGCTTGTCACAGTGAAACTATATAAAGCAGAGACTGATCAGACTACTTCAGGCACTTCAAGTTAAACACTGACTTAAGCAAGTTTTGTCATTGACTTCAGAGCCGTTGTTTCCCCTCTAGCTCAACAGTGATCACAGTTGTCTAATAAACAACAGGCATTCAGTTATTGCAGTCAAACATGTCAAATCTTATACATGCCCTTTGAAAGCCAAAGCTGACAGCTTCACACAGCTGCCTGTGCATATGCATCCTCTGTGTGATAATGCTCTCTGCAAAATATATTAATGTATTAGAGTCTGATCCTGTAGAGCACTGAGCTCTATTCAGTTGAGCATTTAAATGTGAGATTACATTTGTGCACCCAAGTTTTCAACATGGAGCACATATTTAAGTGTTTAGTTGGACCACAGCAAAGAGCTTGCTGCCTTGTAAGATAAGCTTTGACACAATATAAAAGTGGAAGACCAACACATTTGTGTAGTTTAGAAACAACTGAAACAACTGAAACAACTGAACCAGAGCTTTGGAGTATCTTAGGACATGTAAACATAATGGGATTTAGTTTTGGTTCATTTAAAGTGGGCAACAGCAATCATTCCAACACTTTTAATGATGTTAACAGGGCAGGTCCTGTTTAACAAAACTTAATCTCCTTCCATGACTGGGTGATCCGCTTGCTGGATGAAGGAAAAGATGTGGATGTTATTTATCTTTATTTTGGTAAAGCATTTGATACAGTTGCCCACAGCATTCTCCTAGAGAAATTAAGTGCTCTTGGCTTGGATGGGCATACGCTTCACTGGGTTAAAAACTGGATAGATGGCTGAGTCCAAACAGTTGTGGTCAATGGAGTTAAATCCAGTAGGCAGCCAGGCACGAGTGCGGTCCCACAAGGCTCAATACAGGGGCTACTCCTGTTTAACATCTTCATCAATGATTTGGACCAGGGTATAGAGTGCAGCCTTAGCAAGTTTGCAGATGACACCAAGCTGGGTGGCAGTGTCAATCTGCTTGAAGGAAGGGAGGCTTTACAGGGGGATCTGGATAGGCTGGATCGGTGGACCAAGGCCAATGCCATGAAGTTCAATAATGCCAAATGCCAGGTGCTGCACCCTGATCATAATAACCCCCAGCAGTGCTATAGGCTTAGAGAGGAGTGGCTGGAGAACTGCCAGGCAGAAAAGGTCCTAGGGGGGTTGACTGACAGCCGGCTGAACAGGAGCCAGCAGTGTGCCCAGGTGGCCAAGGCGGCCAACAGCATCCTGGCCTGTATCAGGGACTGTGTTCTCAGGAGGAGCAGGGAGGTGATCATGCCCCTTTACTCAGCTTTGCTGAGGCCTCACCTTGAGTACTGCGTCCAGTTTTGGGCCCCTCACTACGAGAGGGACATTGAGGTGCTGGAAAGGTTACAGAGGCAAGCTACCAAGCTGGTAAAGGGCTTAGAACATAAGCCTTATGAGAAAAGACTGAAGGATCTGGGTCTGTCTATCTTGGAAAAGAGGAGATTGAGGGGAGACCTCATTGCTCTCTATAACTACCTGAAGGGAGTTTGTAGAGAGGCAGGGATTGTTCTCCCTAGTGGAGAGTGATAGGACGAGGGGAAATGAATGGAAATTGCACCAGGGGAGGTTCAGATTAGATATTAGGAGGTATTTCTTTACTGAAAGTGTTGTCAGCCATTAGAACAGGCTGCCCAGGGAGATGGTTGAGTCACGATCCCTAGAGGCTTTTAAGAGATGGGTGGATGTTGCATTGGAAGCATCATTTAGCAGGTTGCTAGGGCTAGGACAAAGGCTGGACTCGATGATCTTCAAGGTCTCTTCCAGCTGTAACTGTTCTATGATTCTATGTTTCAGAAAGACACAGTAATCATAGAATCATAGAATGGTTTGGGTTGCAAGGAACCTTAAAGGTCATCTAGATCCAACCCCCCACTATGGGCAGGGACACGTTCCACTAGACCTCATCCGAACTGATTTTGAACACTGCAGTTTTTATTCACCAAGACCCCCAAGTCCTTCTCCACGGGGCTGCTGTCAATCTACTCATCACTCAGCCTGTAATCTGTGCTTGGAATTGCCCTGATTGCCAGGTGCAGGGCCTTGCACTTGGCCTTGTTGAACTTCATAAAGTTCAGACAGGCACGCTTCTCAAGCCTGTCAAGATCTCTCTGGATGGCATTCCTTCCCTCCAGTGTGTCAACAGCACCACAGAGCTTGGTTTTGTCAGCAAACATGCTGAAGGTGCATTCAATCCCACAGTCAATGTCCCCAGCAAAGTTGTTAAATAGCACTAGTCCTAGTAGCAACCCAAGGGACACCACTCATCACTGGTTTCCACTTGGACATCAAGACATTGACCACAACTCTTTGAGTGTGGCCATCCAGCTAATGTCTCTCCAGTTTAGAGACAAGTTTGTCATGTGGGACAGTGTTAAATGCTTTGCACAAGTCCAGGTAGATGACCTCAGTTTCTCTTCCCTTATCTACCAATGCTGTAATCCCATCATAGAAGGTCAAAAGATCTTTTAGGCATGATATGCCCTTAGTGAAGCCATGCCGGCTGTCACCAATCATCTCCTTATTTCCCATGTGCCCTGGTACAGCTTCCAGCAGGATCTTCTCCGTCATCTTTCTGCACACAAAGGCAGGACTGATGGGTCTGTAGTTTCCTGGGTCTTCCATTTTTTCCTTTTTAAAAATGGAGATTATGTTTCTCCCTTTCCAGTTGGTGGGAATTTTACCTGACTGCCATGACTTCCCAAATATGATGGATAGTGGCTTAGCAACTTCATCTGCCAGTTCCCTCAGGGCTCATGAATGAATCTCATTGGGTCCCATAAATCCGCACACTCATAGATTCCTTAGGTGGTCTTGAACCTGATCTTCCACAGTGGGCAGCTCTTCACTCTCCCAGTGTCTGCCTTTACCTTCTGTGATTTGGGCAGTGTGGCTGAAGCACTTGCTAGTGAAGAGGCAAAGAAGTTGCTGATTACCTTAGCCTTCTCTATATCCTTGGTAACAAGGTCTCCAATTTCCCCACATTTCCTTAGTCTTGTTTTTATAGCTTACATATCTGTAGAAGCTTTTCTTGATGCCCTTGATGTTCCTCACTAGATCTAATTCTGTCAGGGCTTTAGCTTCCCTAATCTGTTCTCTGGCCGCTTGGCCTGTTTCTCTGTATTCCTCCCAGGCTACCTGTCCTTTTTGTGCAATGATATATATTGTAAGGCGTAAAAAAAAAATAAATATTCAAGCATACTATTCAGTCTTCTCATTTCAAAGATTACTCTCATATCCTAGTTTGCTAGATTGAATTTGGCATCATCCAAATAGTATAAAAAGAATTAAGAAAGGTACACACTTTTGTTGCTGTAGCCATTTTTGTCATTAGTCTATATAATAAAGCATTTCTTATAACCACAGAACTCAAGAAGGGATGATGCATTGTGTTGCTGGACAGCCTGCAGCAGCCCTGGCTATGTGGGTAAGCACTTGCTGTAGGCTGTCACCACCCTGAGTGCAGGGTTGGGGTCCTCCCTCAGGGTTGGGCTACTCCTCCAGAATTGGAGTTCCTGCTCATCCCTGCCATTCCTCCCAGCCCCTGAGGTGCTGGCAGAGAAACCCTACAGCAAAGCAGTGGATTGCTGGTGCATTGGGGTCATCGCCTACATCCTGTACGTATCCCCCCCACCCCGCCCTCCTCCCCTTTACAGGTGTCTGGCCTCCTGAGTCCACCCAGGACCAGCATCCCCCTCCCTGCTGCCTATCCAGGCTCTGTGGTTGCCCCCTTTTCTATGATGAGAATGATGTCAAGCTCTTTGAGCAGATCCTGCGAGCCAAGTACGAGTTCAACTCGCCCTACTTGGACGACATCTCAGACTCTGGTGAGCCAGGAACTCCCTCCCAGACTGTTGGTGGTTTTGGTTATAAACTGTGGAGGGGAGTTGCTGCCTTCTGCAATGAATTGGCAGCGCAGGGAGTGGACAGGAGCCACAGCAGCTGTGGTAGGACAGAGCGGCAGGACTCTGCAGTATCCCGACCAGGAAATGGAGACTACAGGAGCCATGGCAGAGAGCACCAGCCCCCGCCAGCCGCTCACAGCCCTGCGGTTTCCCAGCACAGCAGGGGAGCAGTGGCAGCAGCCCGCAACCACAAGTCCCAGAGCAGTGGGGGAGTACAATGCCAGCTCGGCACAGAGCCATGTGCCCTCAGAGCAGCATCAGAAAAGGACTAGTGACATACCCCAGCTGCGGGAGGCATCTCCTAGTGATGCAGCCCCAATGTAGTCACAGCATGGGAAGCAGAAGAACAAAAAGAGCACCAGCGAGGAACTTCTGCATGAGAGAACTCCAGAATTCCGGCACAGAGAGCTCGGGGGAATCAATGATACTTCACCTCTATTTAAGGGGCTGTGGAACGAGCTACTTCCTCTTTCCTCTCCACCTCACCCTGAGAACGCAGGGCAGGAGGAAACACAGATCAGGGCCCTACTACATGGCTCTCTGCCGTCCTGAATACCATGTGGGACCCTGCCTTTGTCTCTTCTTCTATCATGCATCCTCCATCTTCATACACCAACTTGGTTTCCTTCATTCACCATCCAAGATCATCTCATCTGCCTCCTCATCNGCATTGGATCTGCTTAATAAGTATGCATTTTTTGCTCTTTGCTTTAAAGACAAAAGATCAAAAAGTTAAACCCAGGGCTTTGAAATAGAATATATGGAAGTTCACTGCTTAGCATGGATGGAGAGACTCCACAGCTGGGCTTTGCTTCCACATGAGGAAAGCTTTAGACAACTTACTGTCATAGGGTGACTAAAATTAAAGAGAAAGGGACATCAGGGATCCTCTGACATTTGTACATCATTTTCCCTTTGAAGAGATTAGGCTTGTCTGTCTCTAAACAGACAAGGGATAGAGATGTTTCCTTTTTAAGAAAACACCGTGCCATCGCCCTTTTAAGAGGGAGGAAGAAACTGATTGGCTGGTCTTTTTTCCCCTCCTTCCTTTGCCCGCGAGAGAATTTACCGAGAGAAACTGATAACAAAACGGAAGTTGGAACTGTGCCCCGAGGGGCCAAAGGCTGTGACCCGGAACATCATACAGGGGGACAAATCAACGAACAGCCGATTGTCACGTGAAAAATAACGTATCTTTGTTTATATAAGGAAGGGACGAGAAAGATCTTCCTTCTGGGTTTTGTCTTCCTTTCCTTGCACTTCAGGTCATCTCCTTTGATTGCTGGGTCGTAAATCAATAAGTATATTGCTTTAATCTTTTGGCCAGCTGGGTTAACTCCTATTTGCCCTCCCCGGGGTGGGAGTGAGGAACTTGCTTTTGGTAAAGAGCGGGAGATTCTGATAAGGAGTGGTGATTGATAGGCCTAAGGCCTGTGTCGATTGCCGGACCTGTGTGACTCAGCAATTATAGGGGGCCTGAAGCCATTTCCAATTAACAAACTTTTCCTTTCCTATCATTTCTCTATTCATATTGTTGTAGCATTTAAATATAGATAAAACTATTCTTATAATTCACTATCCGTGGGCCCAGTGTTTTATTTTATTTTGCTGTCCCCATTTGGGGAGAGGGGGCATCTGGGAGGTCCTCTCAAAGGGATTGTTCCTTTGACCCTAACAAATTCTTAGTTTTTCTGGTCAAACCAGGACACTTACCAAAGTAAAGTCATCATATTTTGTATTTTCTTTAAATTAGTCTTGAAGTGATGGACCAAGAATCTAGACTGAACTAGGATTGTGTTTTGCAACTGTTATTCCTTGTAACTGTACACAGGCAGCAGCAATCTTTCTCAGCAGAAAAGGCACCCTAATCTTAGAAGCAATCTCACTTTTCCTTTCTGCTTGTCTTTTTAGAGTCTCTTAAACAAGAAGGCATTTAAACACCACCCTGTCTTATTCCGAGTGCCATAACTTTTAATCTCTTTGCTTTAATGCATCACGTCTTGCATTTATGGACTTACAATAGAACCTCAGCTTTTCTTTTAATTAAAATGCATTTAAAAATAATGAAAACAGAGTCTATGGAAGTTCAAAAGTAGAAGGGAGTTACAAATAAACATTTTTATACTGAGTCAGAAAACTGAATTTTTCTTCCCAAGAAGTCATTATCTTTGAACATCTATGTTTGAGATGTGTGTCTAATATAAGAACTGCATTTGCCCAAGGAAGCTCAGAAGTGCCACCTATAACATGAAAGCCTACTCCACGTGTAAGGCTGTGATGGGCTTATGTTCTGGGGTACGTAAAAACAGGAAGTTTGGTATCCACTTTTTCCTTCTCCTCCTTCTCCCCGCAAATTCTGTTGTTTGTTTTTGAGCTGGGGGGGGGGGGGGGGGGATATCCCTGGGACCTTCAGTTTGTAGACTAAAACTGCACAAAACTCCCCCCCCCCCCCTTCTCCAGGGTTTGGCAGCAGCCATGGAGGGTGTGAGCAGTGCTGGCAGAGTGGTGCATTCCAGAGCAGCTAAGGGGAAGTGCTGAGCTATATCAGCTATACAGGGACAACAGTGGACTGGTGGCACAGAGCAGAAGATGCTGTGGCAGTGGTTACTGTGGCAGCGGATCGGCATGAAAGCAGCAGGTGGTGGCAGCGGCAGCAGCCCTGAGCACACCCCATCCCGGCATGGCTGGAGAAGAATCAAAGCAGCATGCCCAGAAGTACATCACATGGCACAACACAATGTACAGTGTAAAATCCACTGGCTTCCAGTGCTTTGTCTCTTCTCAGCAGGACACCACGAGGGAGGGATCCTGCATCTTGTCTTGGGGAAAGCAGTGGCCACATGAGACAGCAGCTTTTTCATCCAACTCCATCCATCCCATACACCACCAGCATCTCATATCATGCGTCATCCCAGCTTACCCCAGCCCATTGCTTCTCCATTTCATCACATCTGGACTGTATTTCTGCAAGATTCTTGCGGGTGAGGGGTGTGAAACGCATTTCGCATGGGTAACCCAGGGTTTACCAATTCTGTTATTTACTGTTTTTTTCTTTGTAAAAGTTATTCTTTCCTCACTTTGCCTTTGGGTGTATGATATTTGTTCTATTTCTTCCATTTCTCTGGGAGGGGGAAGGCTTTTTATTTGGGTTTCCCCCCATAATTGTCCCAAACTGGGACAGCTTACTGGTCATCATCACAGATGGCATGCACAGCAGGAAAAATGTCTGCAAGCAAGATGGCAGAAGTCCAGGTCCCCTCATGTAGCTTTTCCCGAAAAGAGAGCTACATTGGGCTCTCCTGGTATCTCCCTGCATTTCATGCACTCTCAGGGCTTAGGCAGATGCTCAGATTTTGATGCAGTTATTTAAAATATTGCTATCATTATGCATTCATCTTCTCTAGCAAAAATTGTGTGTCCCAATAGCAGCATGTTAGAGTTCAAGACTAGTGAATCACAGAATCACAGAATCACCAAGACTGGAAAAGACCCCCAGGATCATCAAGCCCAGCCTATGACCCAATACACCACAACATCTAAACCATGCCACTCAGTGCCACATCCAATCTTTTCTTAAACACCTCCAGGGATGGTGACTCCACCACCTCCCTGGGCAGCCTATTCCAGAGCCCAATCACCCTCTGCGTTAGGAAGTGCTTCCTAATGTTCAGTCTAACCCTCCCCTGTTGCAACTTCAAGCCATGGCCTCTTGTCCTGTCACTAGCTGCCATGGAGAAGAGCCCAACCCCTACCTGACTACAACTTCCCTTCAGGTAGTTGTAGAGGGCGATAAGGTCCCCCCTGAGTCTCCTCTTCTTCAGGCTGAACAGTCCCAGTTCCCTCAGCCTTTCCTCATATGGCTTCCCCT
>VWZO01012793.1:1077-11754 GCA_013396975.1 Bucco capensis
TTCTGTACGTCATATTCCCTTTTGAATTTTGGACACTATATCTTTAAGAAGATTCAGTGGCTAGACTTCTTCTGCCTTCCCCTTCTTTCGCCCATGAGAATGAAAGCCCGCAGCTGCGCAGATGTAAACGATCACCGTGGCGTCTCCGGACAGGGGATGGTCAAGGGCCGTGACCCCGAGACATCATTCAAGAGAGACAATAGGCAGCAAATCATGAGCTGCACGGAGAAGTGATGTGTTTTTGTGTATATAGGAAGAGGTGGAGTGACAGAGAGCTCTCTCTTCCTGCTTCCTGCTTTCCTAGAGCTGTGCTCGGGGATCAGCTCTTTCTCCCCCCTTTTACAGAAAAAGAGGCCTCTGGTATTTATAAAGTCTCCCTTCCCGGGGTGAAAGTAGGGGGGGGGGCGTGTAGCGAAAAGGTCCTGATAAGGAAGGGTGGATGTTTGGAAGCCTGCCAGCTTTTGCCGGCAAGGTCAGGCATTGTGGTTATTAGAAGGGCTGAAGGGCCGAAGCCGTCTTTTAACTAACAACCTTTATCTTCCCTGCAATTTATCTCTTTCATACTGTTGTACCATTTGAATACAGATAAAGCTATTCTTAGAAATTCACTATCTGCGTGCCTGGTGTTTTTATCTTATTTTCGCTGTCCCCATCTATTGGGGAGAGGGGGGCTTCTCAGAGACCCTCTAAAAGAGATTGTCCTCTTGACCCTAGTAATCCTCAGTTCCTCTGGTCAAACCAGGACAATGTACTAGAGAAAAGGTATATAAGAAGACACTTGTAGTTAATAAAGAGACTTGAATTTGCTGCTTCACCAGAAGATGAAACCTGTGTAGTGTATTTGACCACCCCAACTGCGACAGACCCCATACTAGTGCACGATTTACTCCTTCAATTAGACCCTTATAAGTCTATGGGACCTGATGGAATCCACCCAAGAGTTCTTAAAGAGATGGAAAATGTCTTAGCAGGCCCTCTTTCGATGATTTTTCAATGGTCTTGGGAATCTGGAGAGGTCCCAACAGACTGGAAGCATGTTAATGTAGTTCCAGTTTTCAAGAAGGGTAACAGGATTGACCATGTTAACTACAGGCCTATTAGTCTTACTTCAGTACTGGGCAAAATCATGGAGAGGATCATTCTGGGAGTCATAGATAAGTACCTGTCAGACAATGCAATTTTTAGTCTTAGTCAGCATGGGTTCATAAAAGGGAAGTCATGCTTGACAAACTTGATTTCCTTTTATAAGAAGATTACCTATCTATTTGATCAAGGGAGACCAGCTGATATCATCTTCATGGACTTGCGTAAAGCTTTTGATGCTGTCTCCCATTGCATCCTTTTAGCATCAAGCTAGATAAGAAAATCATTAGATGGGTGTGCAACTGGCTGAGCGATAGAGCTCAAAACGTTATGGTAAATGGAGTTACTTCGAGTTGGAGGCAGGTGACGACTGGGGTACTGCAGGAATCCATCTTAGGGCTGATACTGTTCAATATCTTCATAAATGACTTGGATGTAGGACTTGAAGGACTAGTAAGTAAGTTCGCAGATGACAGTAAATTGGAGGGGTGCTGTTGACTCCACTGGAGGACGCAAGGCTCTGCAGAGAGATCTGGATAGATTGGAGAACCGGGCTATCACAAATCAAATGGAATTTAACATGAGCAAGTGCCGGGTTTTGCACTTGGGGAGGGGCCACCCAAAAACCACCTACCTACTGGGGAATGTTAGACTAGAATGCAGCACTGCTGAAAGGGATCTGGAAGTATTACTAGATAGTAAGATGAAGATGAGTCAGCAGTGTGCCTTAGCAGCCAAGAGAGCCAACCAGATCCTGGGGTGCATCAAGCACTCCATCACTAGCCAAGCGAGGGAAGTGATAGTCCCACTTTACTCAGCACCGGTGAGGCCTCACCTGGAGCATTGTGTGCAGTTTTGGGCACCACAATACAAGAGGGACATGAATTTGTTGGAGAGCGTCCAGAAGAGGGCCACGAAGATGGTTAAGGGCTTGAAGGGGAAGTCACACAATGAAAGGCTGAAATCACTTGGTCTGTTCAGTCTGGAGAAGACTGAGGAGGGACCTCATTGCAGTTTATAACATCCTTACCAGAAAGGCAGGAGTGGGGGCTGAACAGTGACAGGACACAGGAGAATGGAGTGAAGCTGTTCCAAGAGAGGTTCAAGCTGGATGTTAGAAGTTTTTTACCCAGAGAGTGGTGAAGCATTTGAATAGGCTCCCCAGGGAGGTAGTCATGGCTCCAAATCTCGTGGAGTTTAAGAGGCACTTGGACAACGCCCTTAGTCACCTCATGTGACCTTGGGGTTTTGTCCTCTGCCTAAATGGGAGTTGGACTTGATGATCCTTGTTGGTCCCTTCCAACTCAGGTTGTTCTGTGATTCTGTGATTCTATGATTGTATGGTCAACCCAACACCATCACCACCACTAAACCATGTCTTAAAGTGCCATGTGGCACTTTCTCTAGGGATGATGACTCCACCACTTCCCTGGGCAGCCTACTCTAATGCCTAACCACTCTCACAGTGAATAATTTTTTGCTAATATCCAACCAGAACCTCCCGTGGCACAACTTGAGGCCTTTTCCTCTTATCCTATCACTGGTACTTGGGAGAAGAGACCAACACCCACTTCACTACAAAATCTTTTCATGAAGTTGTAGAAAGCAGGAAGGTTTCTCCTGAGCGCCCTCTTCTCCAGACTAGACAATTGCAGTTCCCTCAGCCACTCCTCATGACACTTGTGCTCTAGACATTTCACCAGCTTTGTTCACCTTCTTTGGACATGCTCCAGCACCTCAGTGTCTTTCTTGTAGTGAGGGCGCCAAAACTGAACACAGTGTTTGAGGTGCAGCCTCACCAGTGCCGAGTGCAGGGGTATGACTGCTTTCCTAGTGCTGTTGGCCACACTATTTCTAATACAAGCCAGGATGCTGTTGGTCTTCTTGGCCACCTGGGCACACTGCTGGCTCATTTTGGGCCAGCTGTCAACCAACACCCTCACATCCTTCTCTGCCAGGCAGCAATCCAGTCACCCTTCCTCAAGCCTATAGCAATGCATGGGATTGTCGTGAGGACCCAGTACTTGATCTTGTTGAACCCCACACAGTTGGCCACAACCCATTGATCCAGCCTGTCTAGGTCCCTCTGTAGAGCCTCCCTTACCCTCAAGAAGATCAACACTCCCATCCAACACAGTGTCATCTGGAAACTTACTGAGGGTGTACTGGATCCCTTTATCCAGATCATCAATAAAGATATTAAACAGAACCAGCCCTTTAAGCCCTTGGAAACACCACTTGTGATGAGCTACCAATTGGATGTAACTCCATTCACCACAACTCTCTGGGCTTGGTCAGCCAGGAGTTCCTTAGCCAGCAAAGAGTACACCTGTCTAAGCCATGAGCACCCAGCTTCTCCAGGGGAATGTTGTGGGTCAGTGTCAAAGGCTTTACTCAAGTCTAGGTAGACAATATGAACAGCCTTTCTCTCATCCACTAGTCGGGTCACCTTTTTATAGAAGGTTATCAGGTTAGTCCAGCAGAATCTGCCTTTCATGAACCCATGCTGGATCCCCTGATTGTCCTGCACATGCCATGTGATCAAGAAGATCTGCTCCACAACCTTTCCTGGCATCAACGTCAGGCTGACAGAGCTGTAGTTCCCTGGATCCTCCTTCCAACCCTTCTTGTAGATGGGCATCACATTGACAAGTCTCCAATCATCTGGAACTTCCTCAGTTGACCAGGACTGCTGATAAATGATAGAGTGGCCTGGTAAACTCTTCTGCCAGTTCACTCAGTACTCTTGTGTGGATCTCATCTGACCCCAGGACTTTGTGTCTAGGTGGAATAGCAGGTCACTAACAACTTCATCCTGGATTTTGGGGGGTTTATTGTGCTCCCTGTCCCTGTCTTCCAGCTGAGAGGCTGAGTACCCTGAGTATTGAAGACTGCGGCAAAGAAGGCATTCAGTACATCACTCATCCTTGGTAGCAAGGTTTCCCCCCACATCAAATAAAGAATGAAGATTCTCCTTGGCCCTACTTTTGTTGTTAATGTATTAGTAGAAACATTTTTGTTATCTTTTATGACAGTGGCCAGATTAAATTCTAGCCACACTTACGTCTTTCTAATTTTCTCTCTGCATGACCTAACGACATCCTTATTCTCTTCCTGAGTTGCCTGTCCCTTCTTCCAAAGGTGGTAAACTCTTCTCCCTGAGTCCCACGCAAAGTTCTCTATTTAGCCTGGCCTGTCATCTTCCCTGCCAGCACATCTTTTGGCACAAAGAGACAACCTGTTTCTGTGCCTTTAAGACTTCCTTCTTGAAGAACGTCTAGCCCTCCTGGATGTCTTTCCCCTTCAGGAATGTCTGCCAAGCAACTTGCTCAACCAGTGTCCTGAACAGGCTAAAGTCTGCCCTCTGGAAATCCAAGGTAGTGGTTTTGCTGACCCACCTCCTTACCACCTCCTTACTTCAACAGCTGAAAACACTATCATTTCATGGTTGCTATGTCCAAAATGGCCTCTGACCACCACATCTCCAGCTAGTCCTTCTCTGTTTGTAAACAGCAGGTCTAGTGAGGCACCTTTCCTAGAAACATCACTCTAACTTTTGATTTCCAGTCAAGTACATTTGTATATGCTGCCTATATGCATTCTTTCTGCTATTAACCACTGTAATAACTATCAGCATCCGTAGTGAAGTCAGAGTAGTCATTATATTTGAGGGACACAGAAGTGTCTGTCCCTCTTTAATAATAACTATTGCTTTCTGTTGTGGAATCTCCAACGGGGAAATGATACATAATAGATTAAAGACTCTATAGTTCAAAGTAAAGGTTAGTAGCTATGTTACTAAGAAAGTGTCCACAACTAAGAGCAATTATAGAATTTACAAATCTAGGTGGGGTTTTTTTGTTGTTTTTTTTTTTCTTTAATTAAGATGTAAGAGGAAGAGAACTCTGGGTATAGCTGATTTACGGCTCCTACACAGTGGGTTCTCAGTGGCACCTTTTTTTTTTCCCTGGAAGTATCAAATATCCGCACCCTGAAGTCACAACTGGAAAGAAACAAATCAAACAAGCCAACAAGATGACTCAGTTCCTAAACAGTACAATAAACTGGAGCCAGTGAGTATCACTAGTCACTTGCAAGATTGAAGGGTTTTTTGGTTTGGTTTGTTTGTTTTCTACAAACTGTAGTTAATAAGCAATACCACCATGAATATGTATTTCAGCTTTTACTTGGAATCTACATCCCAATTTACTCAATATTTATGATTAATGATTTAAATAAAAACAAACCTTGAATGAGTCACTGTAAACTGGTGAAGTACAAAAACTATCTACAATGAATGTATTCCTTGTACTCTGAAAGAAGCAAGTCACAATGGTTTCATACAATACAAAGGAAAAATGGAGAAAATATTTCCTCCAAATAAAATGTAAACCAAGATTTGCTCATGCTATTACAGTCATGTAGAGGAAAAGTTAGTTATCTAAGAAGGGAGTATGGACTGCAAAGGTTGCATTCATCAGCAATAGCCTCTAACAAAATTCAGCTTGGAATAGTATCTAATACAAGAATAATTCTTATGATATAGGTGTGTGACAGGAAAAAGTGATTTTATTAACATATATTTGAGCTAAAGCTCAGCTACCTACACTTTTGGCTATGCAGCTCTGACTTCTGGAGTGCATGTTTTTTCTGTCAAACTCTGGCTTTCTCTTAATTTCAATATGCCATAGTTTCTATCTGCTGAATTACCTCAATTCATTATTAAGAGACTAGTCAGGAACACTGGTGTGGTGTTAAACATCAAAGCATGCTATACTAAGCAGTTATACCAATTTCATACATACAGAATTGGATTGTTTTCTTTATTTCTATTCTGTTGTGCTATTTTTTTTATGACTTCTACTGCCTGTAGGGGGGAAAGAACACAAAAGCGAAAAAACACTTCTAATCAACCCACTTCTTTTCAGTCAAAAGAGCCCTCCTCTACTTAGGTGTTCCTCATACTACAAAAAAGTAAAGAAATCCCATAGAAACAACCTCTACTCAGACTGTAAATAAACATTGTAATTCCCTAACTTAAGTTGTTAATTGAAAATTTGGAGTTTCTCAAGTAAAGGTGAATGTTTGATGGTCTCATCATACATAATCATACAGTCACTCCTCATACATAAACTGTTCTATGCGTCAGACTGGTCTTGTAGCCCTTCTCACAGTCTTTTGCAAGACTGGGGAAATGATAAGAAAATGAGAAGCGTGATCTTCATTTGAGACACAGTTGCACTGTGGATTTATACAGTAAGATACTTGGTAGTGGGACATTTTTTTCCCTTCCTTAGAATTTCTAATAATCGATTTGTTCATTGGATTATTTTTGAGCACTTGGCTGATGGAGGTTTATCTTAGAGCTCATATAACCTTATGTTGTGGGTTAGGGGCTGGGGCAACCCCTAATCCAGTGACAGACACTCTCTACTACCCCCTTCCTACCCTCTCCAACCCCAGGAAGGGGAAAGGGAATAATAAAGATGTAGAGGACTTGTCAATTGAAAAAAACCCTAGAACTACTCTACTACTGCTACAAATGAAATATATACTAACACATGCAAAATCAACACCGAACCCAAACCCCCTACAACAGCAACTACATCACTACTGATACTGTGCAGGTCCAGTAGCAGGCAGTAGGCACAGTTGGGAGGGAGCTGGATTCTGGAAATCTCAAGTTTGGATGCAAGGAATGAGAGACAGAGTCCTTTTCAGATGCTGGCCATCAGAGAAGAAAAGAGGGAAGAGAAGAAGAAGGAACTGACACTTTAGTATCATCTGAACTCTCCACTCCTCCCTGGGGTGCAGCCTTTAACACTGCACTCCCATTGTGGTACACAAGATTTAGAGGTGACCTTGGCGTCTTGGTTTGACCAGACAGTTTTTGGGAGACTCCAAAAATAAGGACCTCCCCCTCCCAGGATAAAGGAATAAATGTAGAATGAACACACACGCACACCCGAGGCAAAGTGATAAAGAATAAATTTAACAAATAAATATATATTTAACAGCGCAAATACAGAAATAGGTAAGAAAGCTTTCCAGGTCTCTTCTCCCCTCACTGTGCCACAAGGTTTCTCCCTCCCCACCCCCAATAAAACCTGCAAGAAATATAGTCCAGTTGGAGTGGGAATAAGGTGAGGTGAGCTGAGATGATCTCAATGGAGCCAGGGAGTTGGATGGCTGAAGAGAAAAGGTCCCAGTTAGATGGAAAGCAGAGCATTGCGTGGTCAAGATGGCGGAGTCCATGTGGTAATCCTCTCTACCCTTCTGTGGGTTGTTTCTGGTGAGGCAGGAGGCAGAAAGAGCAAAGAGGGCAAAGAGAAACAAAAGAGGAAGTGTCTGAGGTCTCTGTCCCTTTTAAAGCTGGAGAAGGTATCCCAGGGCCCACCGCAGTAGGAGCGGTATTTTTTTTGGTCGGCTGATTTGCACATGAAAGTCACTTCCTTGCTTGTGCCTGTGTGATCTGCCTGGATGCAGCCCTGTGTACTGCAGCTCCTCAGTACCATGCCGGGCCGCTGCTTCAGCCTGCCTCACACCCACCCATTCGTTACCACGGCTACCAGCATCAACTAGCTGGGGGAGGGGGTGGCAGCAGCAGAGCAGTTTGGAAAACAAGACAAACAGGTTTGGGAGAAGAAGGAGGAGGTAAGGTGGACACAAAGAACTTCCTGTTTCATGTACCCCATCTCACTTGGTCTGCACACCAATCCTCAGCAGTAAACATTATGCCTTATCACTGCCAGAAGCAGGTACTTGTCTGTGAAAACACGCTGTAACTTTCAGAAAGTACAGTTAATCAAAGGAGCTTTAGCTGAAAAGTAAAATCTCTGAATAGAATTTGTCTATTCTAACCCAAACCAGGACATCTTACAGTCTTGTTAATGAGTGGAGACATTTTTTATGATAAGGGTTGCTCAACTCAGCTTTTGCTTATGATGTGCCCCACTCCACATCTATCTGTATTAGATTTCAGCTTTGTAAGATACCTCTGATAGATTTCTTTGTAGTTGGTCTTTCCTATTTTTTGTTCTCAACAGCTTAGTATAATTAATGATATTTCCCATCTGGCTATTCACCCTGCTTTCCATAAAGTTTTAAATGCTAAACAGCATTGGGTTTTCCCCACATGTCAGTTTTTTGGGGGTGATTTTTTGAGTGGTCTGGTTTGCTTTGTTTTGTTGGTTTGTTTGGGTTTGGTTTTTTTTGTTTATTTGTTATGTTGGTATCATTGCACAATTTGGTCCTCAGCTACCAAAGTAGTTACAGATGTTAATATACGAAAGTTATTGAGTTAGCTATTTCTTCTATGGGAGATCTAATTATGGCCTTTCAATACTTAAAGGAAGCATTAAGAAAGATGGGAACAACCTTTCTAGCAGGGGCTGTTGCAACAGGACAAGGGGAAATGATTTTAAACTGAAAGAGGGTAGACTCAGACTAGATATAAGGAAGACATTTTTTATGATAAGGGTGGTGAAACACGGGAACAGGTTGCCCAGAGAGGTGGCAGATCCCCCATCCCTGGAAACATTTAAGGTCAGGTTGGGCAGGGCTCTGAGTAATCTGATCTAGTTGAAAACGTCTCACTGCAGGGGTGTTATACTAGATGACCTTTAAAGGTGTCTTCCAACCCAAAGCATTTTATAATTCTATGATTCTTGGATTACTGCACCAGATACAACCACCATTTATTTGTGATTTGTTCTAGTCTCCTCATCAGTGCCTCAGTTTGAGACTCTTCCTTTAATACATTCCTCAAAAAATTACTGTGTAATGCTCTCCAAGGTCTTCCATGGTAAAGAGATGTTACAACATTCTTTTAGCTTGTCTGCAACAGCCTTTGTTTGCTCTCTTTACATCTTTTACAAACCAGCTGTCTTAGCAGAACAATCTTTGTTTGGCTTCCTCTTCCTGGTGGTTCTAAAGAAGATTTTTTTTTTTCTTTCAAGTTTTTCCTCAAACTTTCTTTGATGGGCTACTCTGGTTACAATTAACATGCAAGATTTTTCTCTCCTCTCATCTCATTTGGAAACAATACACATATTATTGTATTTATTATTCTAATTTGTTACCAACACACTATCACAAGAATGCTTTAAGAAGGTCCTTTGACTAATACAAAAACATCTTAATTTCTGGTAGAATTTCTGGTCACAAGTAGAGTCCCCCAGGGCACAGTGCTGGGACTGCTTCTGTTCAATATCTTTATTGATGACTTGGATGAGGGGAGAGAGTGCACCTTTAGTAAGTTTGTGGACGACACTAAGCTGGGTGGAAGTGTCGATCTGCTTGAGGGTAGGTAGGCTCTGCAGAGGGACCTAGGCAGGCTTGATCGATGGACAAAGGCCAATTGTATGAGTTTTAATAAGGCCAAATGTCGGGTCCTACATTTTAGTCACAACCACCCCCGGCAGCACTACAGGACTGGGGAGGAGTGGCTGGAGAGCTGCTCAGCAGAGAAGGACGTGGGGGTGTTGNAAATCTGAAATAATGCTTTCATTGTTTTTACAGGCTAATGTTTTCCACTTGTCCTGGTTTGAGTAAAAACAGGGCAATTCTGTTCAGTGATTTTACTTTTCAGCTAAAGCCTCTCTAATTAGCTGCACTTTCTGAGCTCACAAAATGTTTTCCCAGACAAGAGCGTGCTCCTAACCGTGATAAGGCCTGATGGTTAGGTTTTCTGCCAGATTGGAATGCAGAGCAAGGTCGCTGCTAGATCTTCTGCACCATGAGGAGGGTGCAAAGTAACAGGTTACACCTTAAGGAGGAACAGTCAGTTCAGTTGGCCCTAAAGTGACCAATTAGGTATTCATACCATACAGGTCATATCAGTACAAAGCTAAAGGGCAACTTCCTGTCCCTTCCCCTTTTCTCTCTGTTCAATGGCCAATATGTAGGCAAAGCCCCTACTAAGGCAAAGAAGCAATTGCTGAGAAGGCAATACATTCAAAATCAAACAATAAAAGCCATTACCTTTAGTGCCATAAACAATATACCACAAAATAACCCTTTGCAGACTCCACTATGAGTCTAGGAATATTGAACTCTGATAGCTTTTTATCAGTGATTCTGAGATAAATCACAAAATCACAGAATATTCATGGTTGGAAAGGACCTCCCAGATCACCCAGTCCAACAAAAATAAAGAAAAAAAAATTAAAAAAAACCCAACCAAACAAAAAACACCACCAAAACCAAAACACAAACAATCATGACCACCCCTACATGCCTGCCATTAAAGCATGTTCTGGAGCACCACATCTACACGTTTCTTAAACACCTCCAGGTATGCTGACTCAACCACCTCCCTGGGAAGGCTGTTCCAGTGCCTCATCACTCTTTCTCTAAAGAATTTCTTCCTAATATCCAATCTAACCCCCCGCTGTCTCAACTTCATACCATTCCCTCTGGTTCTTTCATTAGTTACTAAGGAGAAGGGGCCAACACCTACCTCTATACAACCTCCTTTCAGGTAGTTATAGAGGGCAATAAGGTCCCCCCCTCACCCTCCTCTTCACCAAACTAAACATGCTCAACTCCCTCAGCCTCTCCTCATATGGCTTGTCGTCTAAACCCCTCACAAGC
>VWZO01012798.1:0-16740 GCA_013396975.1 Bucco capensis
GTTGGCAGAGCCGCCCCCGGCGGAACAGGGATGTGCGATCCTCCGCGCCGTGCGCTGGTGACGGGCGAGCTCTCCCGGCTGCTCCTTCTTGCTGTGGCACTGCGTGAGGCGTGTGCAGCTCCCAGCGCCGAGCCCAGCCCTGCTCCCGTTGGCGGATGCCACTGCCGCCCCAGCGCCTCGGCAGCGGGCTGCCGGCGGAGCAGAAAGCAGCGGATGCGCCCGGGGGCAGGGCAGGGGCCGGAGCGAGGGGAGGGGAGAACCCCACCCGGGAGCGGCACGGATAGGCGGGGCTGAGCCGCCCGGGGGATGCCCCGAGAACGTCCGTGGGGCGGTGGTGGAGAAGGTGCCGGTGCAAGGATGGAACAGGTCCCGGTGCGAGGAGGTGGGGTGGAGCAGGTCCCGATGCGGGTAGCCGCAGGCAGGTGTAAGAGGGATCTGCGGAAGAAAAGGTGCCACGGCAGGGGTCACCTCCGCGAATCGCAAGACCGGCAGCTGCAGCCCCGCCGCGGACCGGCTCCCTGCCGGAGCAGGGCAGGAACCGTCTCTCCTGTGGGTATCAACTTTGTGAGCGTGGAATAAATAGTGCTCCTATCTCAGAATCCACAGGGATAGGTAGCATCTGCTACTTGGAGCCGTCCCGCTTTTTATAGCTACCTCCCTGCGCACGCACTTTTGTTTTGTGCTATGTGCTAAAATGGTTCTTATGCAGCTTTAGCTGAATATAAAGCCGTAATGAGGTGTAAAAACCTCTACCCCTCAGCTCGTTCACCGTCGGTGATGCGGTGAAGGGCTAGCAGAAAAAGCTGGCTAGCCCGCAGGGTGCCTGTGGTCCGCCCACGAAATTCCAGGGGTATAATGCTATTCGGGGCTTTCAATCGCGGTTTGGATTGCCGGGGATGACTTTCAGAGCCTGGGTTTTGTAAGCTGCGCGATGTGATACTAAGTATGTACTAAGTGTGCCCTAGGAAAAGAAAGGGTGTGAGGTTTTGGATATGTATTACCATTTGCTACGTTTATAAACTGTACCTCAAAGGATGTGGGTTTTAATCATCCTGATAGCATAGGTCACCACTTTTTCCCAGACAAAGCCTATACTCTTCTAAACTTTTTTTCTCCCTAGTATCTTAGAAAATACAGCTGCATGTTTAAGTATTACTTAAGCTACTCAATGTGTAACTATCCTGAAATGAATATATGAATATATAAAGACCATACATTATGGATCCTGATTCTGTTTCTTTGTGCTATGGAGAACACCTTAGAAAGATTAAATTATGCACATTTCCATCAATGATGAACTGTGTCTGGAACCATCCTAATCTTTCAGATGTGCCCTGTGGACTTGGCTTAAGAGGAAAAATTACTGATTATTGCCTGGATCATATCTTCCTACAGAAGAAATTTGCATAATGACCAAAGATCAGCACATAATTCCCTGACCTTGAATCTGTTCAAATTCTGCCTTTTCATGCTACTGGGGAAGTTATTCCTGGAGGAGAGCAAAGGGAAATGTAAAGCAACAATAGAGGCCACATTCCTCTTCAGTCAGTAGAAACTGAGCAGAACACACTAGAAATGAAAACCTCCCAAATCCATTTCCCTCTATTCCCGTTGTACCCTGCATTGTACCCATTACATTTTTTCCAAGACTGACCCATTCTGGAACATATTGAAGTCTCAGAGAATGACTTCTCCCATAAATTGTCAGGCAGTTCTGAATGAGTAGAACATGTGGAAGACTTGTGTTACGTTAAAAGCAAGAGTAGAGCTCTCTCACGAGCCCTTTTTACTCCCTGGGGCTTGTGGTGAGATCATTACATACACAGAGTTCAATTGCAATGTGATATTTGTGGAGAAGCTTGAAAATGAGTTATTGACTGGCCTCATATATTTGCAAATGATACCATTTTGACAAAGTCTTATTTATAAGGCAGTGAAGGCATTTGTAAGGCATTTTGCTTTTTCTGTGGAAGCTCTTTCACATTATCAAAAATGCACTGGCAGAATACTTAGGACTGAATTTCTGCTAAGCCAATTGCAAAACAAGAGCACCTTTAACCATATATGATTTTGGCTAGTACAGGCTACTTACTTTCTGCAATTTTCAAGTCATTTTGCTTCAGGAAAAGAAAAAACCAAACAAAAAAAACCCCACCAAAACCAAACAAAAAAAACCCACAAAAAACCCAACAATAGTGTTAGAACTAGTATTCAATTATTTTTCTATTAGTAATTTTCAGTAGTTGGCAGAGACCCATGCTTACCCAATACAACAGAAAAACAAAACCAAGACCTCATGGATTCAACTGGTATCCAGGAGAAACAATTAAGTGAAGCAAACTTCAAAAGAGTTGGATTAAGGTAATTAGAAATAGGGAGCCTGGGTCCTAACCAATCCTTTTGCATAAAATGAGCCTAAATTACTTTGGCATTCAGCGTTCCTTGGTTGCATAATGCTGTTAAAGAGTGGTCAGTAAAATCAAGGTCACTTCCAGAATAACTGTTAATTGTGAAAGTGACTATTAAAAGTTACCATTTACATTTTTAATTGTAAAAACACTGACCATCTGGCAACAAATTGCCTTATATGGTTACATTTTCAAATATTTTTCCTAATAGCTGAAAAGCAAGGCTGAGGGGCTATCAGCAGGAAAAAGCTACTGTAAAATATCAACCAAGAAAATGAGTTTTGACTCATGGGAAAGTGACCTTGCTGTCACTTCAAGTTCTCAGTATAAGAAATCACGGGTCATTGTTGGTGATAGATTCTGGGATATTGCTTCAGGGATAGCATTCTGCACTGATACCAAAATCAGCCATCTGAATGATCTTGAAAATGCTAACGGCGTTATCCTGCTTGAGTACAGGCCAAGTGCTAACAGATGGAAGTGAAGAGTAGGATAATCAGCTGGACTGCGACAATGTATTTGCCAGTGTCAAAGAGGATAATAACTCAGAAGTTCATAAAAGAATGAGATGCTGCTGTCAAATAGGAGATGTTGATCCACATCCATAATAAGAGGCAGATATTAAGTAGGATCTGGACTGAGATGATTAGGTGCCCAGTAACAGTGGACTCTTGAAACTTCTGCCTAGCTCTTCAAGTAGCAAAAGTACATAAACTCCTAAGTTTAAAGTATAGGTTTTGTTTTAGAGGCATCACAAGTTTGGATGAGAGTTCTTGGCCACTCAGAAACCTCATCTGGTTATGATGAATATTTGACAAATAAAGGAAGTGTAACATTCAGTATATACACTTATTTTCTGTCTTTTAAGGGTCTAGTGAATACAGGGGAACTGTACTGTAGAGTACACAGAAAAGAGCAAAACAGCATGTGGTGATAGTATTCTTCCTGGATTTCTTTCACTTTAGTTTTTATTTCTTATTTTTATGTCTTTATTTTTTATTATTTGTATTGTTATTTATTTTAAATTTAGGGTCTTTTTTTAAATTTAGGAAAGGAAATTAATTAAAAGCAACAGCAACAAAACACACACACGCACACAAAAAAACAAGTAAGAATATCTTGGTTTTGTGAAAACTAAATTAACATAATGTCCAGGGTTTAAGCTGGGCCAGCCTTTAGACACATGACAGATGCTCTCTATGAAACCCTCTCCATGCCCAAACAGGAAGAGAAAGGGAAGGAGGGAGAGAGACTTATGGGTTGGAAAAGAAAACTAAACTATCTTTAATGAAAAGAACAATAAAATGACATATAAACATATACAAAACCAACCCTCTGATGGCAATCGTGTCACCATCACCACTGATGCTGTGGCAGCATTGAAGAGGTCCCAGATTAGACTCAGCAGCAGATGGGAACCAGATTCAGGAGCTGGATTCTGGAACTGGATACAGGAGCACGCAGATTGCATCAAAGGCAGAACAGAGTTCTCTTTGGACACTGGCCGTTAAAGAAGAGGCTTTACCTTTGTGATCCCTCAGTTTTATACTGAATATGATGTATATGGAATGGAATCCCTTGTTGGTCAGTTTACGGTCTCCCCTCCTGTTCTGTCCTCTCCTCCCTGCAGGTGCCACCTTTTCGTTACTGCATCCCAGTGTGTTACAGGACACATGATGAAGTTTAATCATGCTGCACAAGCAAAGCAGAAAAGGAAAGTACATTTCTTTTCATATTTTCTATTCATATTTTTAGTGGAGGTCTCCACCACAGCAAGGCTGGAGTGCTCACAGGCTGAAAAGTGCCTGGTGTCACTGTCAGCAGAGAGACTTAGGATGGAGTGACTGCCAAAAGCCACAGTGCTGCACTCTTTCTCTGTCCCAGCTGTGTGCTCCTGCCAGCCCCTTTGTGCTGGAACAGTTGGCAGTCTCACTGCTACATAATTGCTCGTGCAGACACAACAAGGCAGCACAGTTTTGGGCCAGCTTAAGTAGATTGTGAAACTGCACCTTAAAAATGCCAGCTGCATACAAGGGTAATTTTAAGTCCATTCATGACTGTCTCAAGCACAGTGTATGAGGCAAATGGGACTGCTTGTAATTTGGTAGCATTTCTATCCAACAGTCTTCAGTGGAAGCGGTCTAAAAACATCAAGGATGACATTCTGTACAGACTTGGGGCAGAGTGGCTGGAAAGCTGTCAAGTGAAAAAGCACCCGAGGGTGTTTGTTAACAGCCAGCTCAACACAAGCCAGCAGTGTGCCCAGGTGGCCAAGAAGGCCAACAGGATCCTAGCTTGCATCTGAAACAGTGTGGCCAGAAGAACTAGGGTAGTGATTGTCCCTCTGTACTCAGGACTGGTAAGGCTACACCTTGAATGCTGTGTTCAGTTTTGTGCTCCTCACTACAGGAAGGACATTGAGGTGCTGGGCTGTGTTCAAAGAATAGCAATGAAGCTGGTGAAGGGTCTAGAGTAGAAGTCTTCTGAAAAGTGGCTGAGGGAACTGAGGTTGGTTAGTCTGGAGGAGAGGAGGCTGAGGGGAGACCTTATCTCTCTCTACAACTCCCTGAAATGAGGTTGTAGCAAGGTGAGTGTCAGTCTCTTCTCCTAGGTAACAAACAGAATCAGAGTAAATGCCCTTAAGTTGTGCCAGGGGAGGTTCAGATTGGATATTAGGAAAAAAAATCTTCACTAGAAGAGTTGTTAGGCATTGGAACGGGCTGCCCCGGAAAGTGATGTAGTCTCCATCCCTGGAAGCATTCAAAAACCAGGTAGACATAGCACTTAGGAACATGGTTTAGTGGCAGTGCTAAGTTAACTGTCAGACTCTGATCTTGGAGGTCTTTTCCAAGCTTAATAATTCTATGATTCTAGGATATATAATCTTTATATATTGCTGTAATCTAGTTTTTACCCTCAGAATGCAAATAAAGGTCACAGATGAAGAATCAAAACATGAAGGTATACCTAGCCTTTAGTTTTGGTATAACAAATCCCATGGTTTTTCACTTTAGCAGAGGTATTTCAACTATAGCTTTGCAATTCTAATGTAAGCTCACTGTTGAGATTTCCATGAAGTGCATGCCTTTCTAATGACTTCATAAACTTTGGATCTGGGCCTAAGTCTTGATATTCCATCACTGGTGACCTTCCACCAGCAGTTATTAATACAGTATTCTTAGGTGCTAGCAACCATATATTAGCATTAGCTTGAAGAGATTTTTAAATATATTGTCCAGCCCATGAGGAATATATATGAAAAATGTTCTTCCTGGCCAAGCAGAACCTACAGAGATAGCAATTAAATCATAAGACTGAAAATAAAAACTGTTATGATCTACACCATTGTCTCCCAATTATATGATTAAGGAGATACTAAATTAGACATTATAGTGGAAGAGTAGAACTACAAATCTTAAGTAAGCATATATTTCTTTGTAGTTCTATTCATTATACTAATGTACAGGCTTATATTTAGCAGCTTTAGAAGCATTAGAAAACTGGAAAGCTGCAGATTACAACCCATATGGGTACGCTCAGGTTGGCAGCAGTGATTAATAATATCTCCTGGTTTTGCTTTTTATAAACCAAACAATATTTAAGACAGATATTAAGATGATTTACATCACAAAGAATTCAAACACTGTACTTGCTTGAACAAAGTACACTGCATTGAAAGGAGTGTGGGCCGAAGTAAGATGCATTAGTGCACTCATTGTCACAGTGAAACAGGCAAGTTCTCAGGTTAAAATCGAATATCTCAGTTTGCAGCACAGCATTTTGAATTTACATAATACTTAACCCATTCTACCTAAAAATTGTGAGCAATTTGCTGTCGATAAAGGCTACATTCATCCAGCTTAGTGGGATATCTGACTTTATACAGTCCTATTAGATACAATAAAAGGACTATGAAGCACTCCTTAAGGGAATGGTGTAGTTCTACAAGTACTTTAACATTAATGAGAGCTCCTTGGAAAGGAGTGACCTGCCAGGCTTCATATCTGGTTGCCTATTCCCATCTCCTCCTTTTCCCAAGGATGATACAGCTGCAATGAAGCAGATAAGGGGACTGATTTTGCAAAGATCTTACCTGACAAAAAGTTTCATTTCCAGATAGATAACTTCCCTTAGTTTAGTTCACTTGGCATGAAGCAACAATATCTATCTGGAGGTGGGGAGTAGTAAAAACCACTTCATTGGAGACTATAAGGTAGACAGCCTTTGTAAAGCTGGTTGAATCCTTCCACACCTAATATTGACTTATTATTCTGCAGGAGGAGGGGTCTGGAATGCCAGCTATTTTTAATCATCTAAGTAATCCTTAAGAGCTTGAAAGTTAGGCATGTAAAGGTGTTGTAAGTATAGACCATCAAGCCTTTTCCAGTAAGAGTTCATGGTTGCAAATATTTTGCCATGTTATTATTGAAAATACATTCCCAAGCACATAGAGTTACTGGTCAATTTTAACATTTACTTTGCTAAATGTTAAGTAGATTGCCACTGGCCTCTTCTAATTCATATAAGGAAAGTGGTATGAAAATATTAAGGTCATAGCAATACCACAGGAAGTTGTGATTGACTTAGGCTGTATTACAGACAGCATAGTGATTTGTGTTCTGTCACAACCTAGAATATTAGGGTCTATATTAAATTCTTTTGGTTTTAACCCAGATCTTTCAAAGGCTAAATTTTGGGAAGATTCCAATTTTTTTACAGTTTTTCCTGCTAATATATTTTGACCTGCAGGTTTCTTTTAGAGGGTCTTCTTCATCTGTACTCTGTTATTCCAAATAGCTTTGTTGTCATTATTTTTAACTTGTAAATGCTACCAGAGAGACCAGTTATGTCTGCATACCAGAGTTTAGCTCTGCACACAGGTACCCAAACTAGCTGTAACAGGCTCAGCTAACTGGAATAGGTAACATGCTCTATTAATGAAACTGTTCCTTCTGGGATCTAAGCTGATACATTAAAACGTAGCCTGAATATTACTTCAGGGCACTGGATGGTTCTTAGCTGACCCATGTTAAAGAGAAGACTATATTTGAATTTTGGAGGATAAAGTTAGGATGTGAGTTGATCTGTCTGTGGATCACTACACAGAGAGGTCACACAGATTAACAGCAAGAGGTATGAAATGATCAAATAGTTGAAAACTGAAGCTCAAACTTTAATGATGTATGAGTTGTACATTATTAACAGTAATTGGAATTAAGACTGGAAGAGCTTTTCAGAAAATGTGAATTCTCTGTAATCTGAAGTCTTTAATTAAGACCGGATGCACCTCTCCAAAGACATTGTCAAATTTGATAATAAAAGAACCACCAGGAGAAATTCAAAGGTCTTAAACTCTATGAATTTTTCATCACATCAGACTTTCTTTTATGGCATTCATTCATCTAGAAAAGTGGAAAAATACAATGGACATTTATAAAGGTCATATAAATAGGTTTCGTATAATGGCAATTGAATTGCTTTCTGTTCTGCTAACATAACTGCTTTTGGAACCAGCTCAAGACCTCTTAGCAACATAGACAAAAATGAATTTTGCCACTCTAAGTGTGAGGAGTTAAGTCTGGTCCTTCAGAAGTAAAAGGAGATGTAGTGAGAAGAAGTAGGGGTGAAATGGGATGGCAGATTTTCACGTCACACTTACTGCCTCTTTTCTCCCATTCTGGTTCCACATAGCAGTTAAGTCCTAGCCCATATATTTTGATCCTTCTGGCAATATTAACCAACCAGAGTGACTTTCTAGACATATAACATAGCTAGGGGAAGATAATTAAGCTATGGATATTTTCCTATCCATTCCAGTTTGCTGCCTAGCCTCTTCTGCCAATGCCTAGAGTTGGTCCTGATTACACTAGTTATTCATTAAACTGTTGTTTAGAATCCCACCTTAGTAACCATTACAAAGCTATCTAGAATAGTCTGCAGGACAACATTTAAATCAACAATTCCTATGTAATATAAATGTCTTTGTTTCATTTATGAGGTTTCAAGAAGTTACAAACATCTATACAGAGGTGTTCTATATCAACTGATAAACAACTTTTTTCACATAGACATACACACAATAGATATCCTTGGCACATGTCAACAGTATTGTTTTGACTGATAGGAATGATGTATTCACAGAAAGACAAATTCACTCAAGCATGATTTCTAAATAGTACTACTGAAAGGCAGTAGAAGTAAGAACAAAAATATTCATCCATTTAACATGAGATACTTGCCATCACGAATGCTTCAGAGAACACTTAAGCAGTTAGCATATTTCTGACATTTTTTTTCATTCCCAGAAAGCATGTCAATTGACAGATCTCTTTTCTACCTAATTGTCAGTTTCAAATATTTTTCCCCTTTGCTTTTCTACCACACAAAAAATGAATCTATCTCCATCTCCAGATCCTATGTGACATATTTACCATCACAGCAGCAGCAAGCAAACAAATACACAAAGAAAGCCCATCAAAAACCAAGATGACATCAATTGTCTGTGCTAAACCACCTCATTCCCACAAATATGGGATTACCTCTGGCAGCCAGAAAGGCAGCAAAGTCTCTCTAGTAAGCTCTGTACCCTTCCTTCTTTCTCCCAAATCCAGATAAATGTGTAACATACCCAGAAAACAATCCAATTTCCAGCTATTTCATCACAGAGCTTGTTAGACTTGTGACAAGCATGGACTACTGCTGCTGGGAGTTGAGAAGAAATTGCTGAGAGTTGTTCAGGATTTTCCTGACAGTTCTCTGTAAAAGTAAAGGATTTATTTATATCGCTGATTGATGAGATCAAAACTTTATAGATGAACACATGAAATCTCTTGGAATTATGACAATAGCAGAGCAAACTTCTAGTCATCTTTACCTGCAAACATCTCTATATTCCTCATCACCCTGGCACTTCTCTTGTTAGAGGCAAAGTGCCCAACTTTGTCTTGACCTCTGAGACCTTAGCACTTAGCAACTCAATGACTTAAGTAAATAAGAACTTACAGTCTGCTGATAATTTAGCTGAATGTTTTGAATATAGTAGAAAATTTCACAAACCTATTCAAGCATTTGTTCTGTCTTTGTTCTACCACAGACTAAACCTTTTCTTTGTGCAAAGCTTCAACACATTATCCGAGAATATCAACCCGGACAAATTAAATAAAAAGATGTCTTATCTCCATAATTAGAACACCTATTATTAAGAATAATAGAAATCAAAAGCCTTGCCTTCAAAGCATTAAAGCATAGAACCACAGTCATAAAAAGAAACTTTAAAGTATCAGCAGTTACTATTTCAAGTATTTCAAACATTAAACAATTTAAATATTTCAAAGCAATTCTGCTTTTGTTTAAAACTGGACAAGTCTCTCCAAGTCCCAGTATTTTAAATTCTGAGCAAAAAGAAAAAGAAAAGCCAAGCACTGGCTAGCATTCACAGAGCCCACTGGCACCTCATCTAAAGTTAGATGTATGTCCTAAGTCATCTATCTTACAATATTTTAAATAGTGCACAATGATACCTCTTTCCCTCCAAAAGATAGAAGTAGTCTTGGTAATAATCTTGATACAAAAAAGATACTGAGCTGTAGCAGCATGTCTAAAGAAGGACAACAAAACTGGTGAAGGGTCTAGAGCACATATCTTATGAGGAATGACTGAGGAAACTGGGGAGAAAAGGAGGCTCAGGGGAGAGGTTCTCACTCTCTACAACCCCCTGAAAGGTTATTGTTGGTCTCCTATCACAAATAACAAGCAATAGGAAAGGAAGAAGGGACCCAAGTTGTGCCAGGGGTATTTTAGATTGGATATTAGGAAACATTTTTTCCCCAAAAGGGTTGTTATGCACCAGAACAGGATACTAAGGGAAGTGTTTGAGTCACCATCCCTAAGAGGTATTTACAAAAGAAGTGTAGATGTGGTGCTGAGGGACATGGTATAGTAGTGGTGGACTTAAGTGCTGGGTTAATGGTTGGATTTGATGATCTTAAAGGTCTTTTCCAACCTAAATGAGTCTATGATTCTATGACTGGTTTAGATATGTCAGTGTAGAGGGAGATGAATTCAATGTCTGGTATCCAGTCCAGCAATACCTGAAGTCAAGAAGAATCTATTTTCTGTCTTCTACTTCTATTTTCTACTTCTCAGACACTAAATTCATAGTAATCCAAATATTTCAATCTTGTAATATTACTGTTTGAGATGTACAACATATCCTTTCAGAAAAATCTGTGCAAAAGAGACAAGCTAGCCCATAGCAGTGGGGCTTATATAACATCAGAGATCTGGTGAAATAATCCAGTACATCAGTCATACATTATGCAATGTTTTAAAGGTTTTCTTGACATGCTGCAGAAAATTTGTTTTCAAAATGGAACATGAAAAGATATACCTTGACATAAAAGTAGGACTTTTTTGTCTCAACAATAACATGAGACTGCAGCTTAAAGAGTAAATATTGTAATGAGGTAATGTATGACTGCCATCATCATTACTTCCAAATGCAGATTTATTTGGGACTGAAATTTGCTTTCTACCTTTCACTGACAACTCTGTAAGCACATGTGAGGGACAGGCAGGAAGAGGAGGAGGAAAAGAGAGAAATGTTGAAAAGGATTCTTTAATTAATAAAAATGCTGCACTGTGTAGGGGAATGCATAAAAAGTCAGATATAACTTATACAACAGCAAAGCTGTATGCAGTTAAATTCATCACTTGATTTTTTTAAATACAGGACACTATTTTGTTCATGGTTGTGTAGGTGGCAAATCTGCATTAGCTGTGGATTTTGTCTGAGTCAAATTGAGGAACATGGGTAAATCCTAGTTCTATTGACATAGGCAAAAAACCTTCAACCTTCTTCATAAGCAGAGTTCTGTCAGGATTGCTTTCCAAGTTGAGTGTCACTGAGTGAAGGACAAATGAGGTGGGATATTCTTCTGGAATGGGACACATCTGAGCTCCAAATACTCAACAAAAAACCTGTTAATTACAGTGACTTTTCCAATCAGCTCTCTGAAGAGCACTTTTCAATTTCTTACTATGAAATTCTAACCAAATAGCAAAAGCAGAGAGTGTTTGCTATGATGTTGCAAAGGTAAATTGCATTGGCTTTTCTGAAGAGGAACTTCTGTCTATTTGGGATCTGCACTTACGTGGAGGCCTTGGTATCACAGGCACTTTGTCTCATTAAACATTTACTATCTATACTGCAGTTGTATAGTGGTCTTTGTTTCTTACTGATGTAACACAGAAATGAATCAAATTCAGTCTGTTATTGAAATCAGAAGTGGTTTTCTACAGGGCACAAAGCCTTACCAAAATGTGAACTGCCAGACAGAGATTTCACACTTCTTTTCTGTCATGTGATTTCTCTGTCAGATCAATTACTCTCTGCTGCTTCCTTAGAAATTTCCCAATCTAATTTATATATTTGGTTATAGATGTTCTCCATAAAAAGATACCTCTCAGAGCTGCCAATGTAACAGTTACTATCTGCATTAGAATAAAAATAAGCACAAGAGCAAAGCAACAGCATTAAGAAACACTAGGAAAATGGTATGAGATGCTGATAACTAAAATGTTCCATTTTATAAAGTATGTATTTTAAGATTTCCTCTAGCATGGAAAGGTTTTTTGTCTTTTTTTTCTCTCTTCACCACCCCCCAACACTAGAGAAAAAAATGCTGTGGCATGGTGAGGAGATAAAGTAGTTTTTATTCCAATTTCATAGCTCTTACCTAACCTTCTTGTCTCCTATTCCTCAAGGGTCCTATTTTCCAACATCATAACATCTGCTTTTTGTTTCTTGACCTTGCACTTTCCCTTTTTGCCTGCAGGCTATTCACTTATTTCCATTCCACTTCCTTCTCCTTTCCAGGACATCAGCAGGGGGAAGTGCAGGTTAAGCAGAAGACAGAAACTCCCTGTTCACAGTCATGATTTTTACTTGGCTTTACAGACAAACTTCTGCCTTCCCTTCTTTCTTCAGTTACAGCAAGTTACAAGCAGCTTACTACAGGATTCAAGTGCTATGTATTTCGACTCAGGATGTGAAAAAGACATTTTTTTGACACTGGTTCTTTTGCTTTTGTGTTTCCCCTGCCCCTGTAGGCTTGGTTCAACTTTGAAACTCCCATGTGAAATGATGCACTCTTGATACTAGGCAGCACTGTCTCAACCCTGATGAATTCCTTTGCTTTGCTCAAAAGAAAGAAAATTATGGAGCTTGCACTGGATTTTTTAACATCAAAAATATGTTATTTTATTTTATATTTTATTTTATTTAAGAAAATACACTCTTTGAGCTTAAAATTCACCCAAAACACACAGCCTGAGGCAGACACTTGACATCGGCACCTTTCAGTGCTGCAGTTTAAGTTCAGCAATTATAAACAAGGGCAGATAGAGTTCTATAGAGACTGTAACCACAGAACAATTTACAGTGGAGATGTAACAGTATTCATTTAACAAATTAATTTCAACTTCTCCCCACTATTCTTTTCCCACAGATTAAATTACATGTGAATTTAGGGTGTTCTAACCTGAACAGCTGTAAAGGTAAAGCTGAGACCTGTTTGATTTTTGTTTGGTTTGGTCTGCTTGTTAAAATAGGGATACAGGACAATAAAAGCTAGTTAGTCATCTACAGGGAAAAATGCAAATTTACAGGAAAGTTGTTGCAGGAAACTCCAATTTCCTTTCAAAAGACAAACAATTTTTTTCCCAACTAGTTATAGATCAACATTTATACTTTCTAAGGTGGTTATTTTCTACTTTAAAACATCTAATGGAAGAATAAGTTTCAGCCAGTTGTGCAGGGTATAGGTGTTAGTGACAATAACATATGTTCCAGTGTACTTGTTTTGCAATATCAAGTTTCTATTTAGGTTTTGCTCCTTTGAGTGCAAATAACAGGAATATATTTAACACATTATTTAGTAAACAGGCAGAAAATTGCAAGATAAATTAAATCAAGGCAGAAGTAAACATTTAATTAGCTAACTTTCGTCTCTTCCATTAACCTTGCTGAGTATTTTGTTCTTTGTTCCAAGGCAAATATGTATCTAACAAAACAATACTTTCAGAATTTTCGTTTAAATTTTTACTCCTAAAAGAAAGGAAGATAATAAACAAATTAAACTGACATCAAGGTTTTTGTGGCAAAAAGGTTTTTTCTAATAGTTTGGGAACTGCTTGAGAGGCCTTCTCTGCATATGAGGAATATGCAGATATACATATAAAATATGCAATATATATAATATGCATTCATAGCTGAGAATTTATATCTCAATTTGTGATTGATTGATTGATTTTTAAGTTGGAAAAAGAAAGATTTTACTTAATAGTAGTTAAAATTGGAATAATCTATACAAAGATAGTGCATTATAATTATATTTGTACTTAAAGTTGTATATTTATACTTTGAGGAGCAGATGGATGCTCAAAATACAGTCTAATTATTCATCTCAAAACTGTGAAAATACCTGGACATAGAAAAAAAAATTATGTACTTATAAACCTTAACCCTTAAGAACACAAATATTGGTTTAATTGCCATTTAGAAATAAAGTGTCATTGGCCACCAATTGAGTAATACAACCTAATTGGTTATGTCAGATGTAAAAATATATTTTTTTTATATCTAACTCATAAGGCAATCAGAAACTCCCTAACTGAAGGTGAATGTATAGAATGCCTGATCAGCTAGATCTTGCAATAGAAATTGCAAGAGCAGGTGTATGTTACAAACAAATTTAAATTATGACCACTGTCACGGCATCACATTGACAATGTGACACGAAATTAATGTTTATGGTTGCTTATGTTAGCTGGTATCTCATTTTTTAAGGGCTCTGGAAAGCCAACTTTGTTCTTGCTTTTGCTATTGAGGAATTAGTGTCCTAACATGGAAGAAGCATCTGCTGCAGTCAGGCAACTGTGTCTGTAGCAGCATTCACCACTCATATAAAAATCATTGGCAATATCCAGAAGAGCATCCCTAGAAATCCATTCTCAAGTGGCTACAGAGAAGTAACAGGCACAGTCTGAAAATCACTTGNGAAGTAAACCTGGGTCTCCAAGGATCTTTCCCCAGATCTATCATCTCAGCTCTGCCCTCATCCTCTGCCCTTTAGCTTCTCAGTGGCAGAAGTGGCAAAATTCAGTTTTGCCTGCCCTGCTGAGACTTTACAGACTTGAATGGTAAACAGTCTGAGTGGGAAACACATTCATGAAGAATAGCACCGAAGTATTGAGTGAGTACTTAATGAGTCTTTCTAATCATACCCTTGTCCTTCATTTCTAATAGTCAACAGCTCTCAGAAGTGTGAAATGCACAAACATGTGAAGAGCTTTCTATAATTTATTTGTTTTTACTGTGAATAAAAGAAATGATGTGACATCTCCCTGGAAAACATATATTACCTTCCTTCATTAATCAAATATTCCCAAAAGATTAATTATAGAAAAAGAAAATGTAGTGCAGCATTTTGACATTGTATTAATACATTAATTAAGCCTTAATGATTAGGGTCTGTAATACTTCTGAGGGATTAATGACCAGCTGGGAGACCTGGTGGCTCAAGCCTTTTCCACAGGTCATTAATTCCATCTATGTATTCATTTTCTAAGTAATGTTCTTGAGTGAAGGTCATTACAAATAGATCACTTGTATAAAAATAGACTGCTGTAACAACAAACCCCACCTTGTTATGCTTTTTATTATTATGGAATGTTTATCCAAAGCATAACATATACTTTTTCTTTAAACCATGCTACTTCTTGTGATAGTCGATATTTAAAGTGGGAGGAAAGTAACTACACTAATTTTTATTGTCAGAAGAAGTTTGCATAACTTTCTTCTTTCTGCTTACTCTGAGAAAAAGCGGGGGGGAAAAAGTTTAAATGTGCTTTTGTATTTTTTGCAATAAACAATCATGATTTTTTGTTATATGTAGTAATGACTTGAAAAGTTAAAATTCGAAGTCTGATTGTCAAGGGTTAGAGCCGGGCTGGTCACTAGACAAGTGACAGATGCTTTCTATGAAGCCCTCTGCCTTCCCAAAGGGAATAAGGGAGAGGGATTTATGGATTGGAAAAGAAAATTAAAACTACTTTAATGAAAATAGTAACAATAAAATGAAATATATACAAGTATATACAAAACCAATACAGAACCCAACCCTTGATGGCAATTATATTGATGCCTTATTTTCCTAATAGAGAAAGATAGAGTTACCTTTAATTGGAAGCTTCCACACCATCAGAATTCTGTACATGGACCTACAACCCAGCCCCAAGGGATTACACCTTTTTATATGTTTTATTAGTAATTAACATATTGATATCTCTAGCCAACCCTGGGTCTAGTTTTTCCAATAGCCCACCTCTGGTGGTCTTTAGCTTTGCCCCTCAAAGAGGGCCCATGTGGGGCTTGGCCTTCTTCTGTTTTGTCTTCAGGNGGCCCCAAGGGATTACACCTCTGGTGGTCTTTAGCTTTGCCCCTCAGGGAGGGCCCATGTGGGGCTTGGCCTTCTTCTTCTGTTTTGTCTTCAGGCTATCTGCAGGTGGCTTCTTCAAAACATCATGTCCTTGGGAAAGTCCAAGATAGTGCCTTAAAATTGTGCCTAGTGGCTTCTAATAGGCATCAATCATAGAATCATAGAATGGTTTGGGTTGGAAGGGACCTCTGGAGGCCATCTAGTCCAACCCTGAAAAGAATATCGTCACTGATGTTGTGGCAGCACTGAGGAAGTCCCAGGCTGGACTCAGGGGCAGATGGGAACCAGATTCAGGAGCTAGATTCTGGAACTGGATTCAGGAACACACTCGACTGGGACTGAAGGCAGAATGGACAGAGTCCTCCTTGGACACTGGCCACTGAAAAAGAGGCTTGACCCTCGTGATCCCTCAGCTTATCCTGACTATGATATCCATGGGATGGAATCCATTATTGGATTTAGTTTCGGGTCATCTCTCCCCTCCTCACCACAGGGGCCACCTACCTCTTACTTATTGTACACAAGATTTAGCAGTAACCTTGGTCTGCATAGGAACAAGTATAAGCAAGAGCCTTTCTGCAGCCCAGCCTTTTGTAGTAACTCTACCCATCAAGAGTTATCACTGCTAGAAGTAGACACAGTCTCTGAGAACATGTTAACTGCAGAAAGTGCAGTCACTGAGAAGAGATACAGCAAAAAAATAAAATCACTGAACATTAGCTTTCCTCTACCTCAAACCAGGACACTGATTAACAAAATTGAGTCACTTGTGAAAACATACAAGAAAAATCAACAGACCTCTCCAAATTGTTGTTAATTCCAGTTGCTATTCC
>VWZO01012798.1:18051-79011 GCA_013396975.1 Bucco capensis
CTTCTTCTGTTTTGTCTTCAGGCTATCTGCAGGTGGCTTCTTCAAAACATCATGTCCTTGGGAAAGTCCAAGATAGTGCCTTAAAAATGTGCATAGTGGCTTCTAATAGGCGTCAATCATAGAATCATAGAATGGTTTGGGTTGGAAGGGACCTCTGGAGGCCATCTAGTCCAACCCTGAAAAGAATATCGTCACTGATGTTGTGGCAGCACTGAGGAAGTCCCAGGCTGGACTCAGGGGCAGATGGGAACCAGACTCAGGAGCTAGATTCTGGAACTGGATTCAGGAACACACTCGACTGGGACTGAAGGCAGAATGGACAGAGTCCTCCTTGGACACTGGCCACTGAAAAAGAGGCTTGACCCTCGTGATCCCTCAGCTTATCCTGACTATGATATCCATGGGATGGAATCCATTATTGGATTTAGTTTCGGGTCATCTCTCCCCTCCTCACCACAGGGGCCACCTACCTCTTACTTATTGTACACAAGATTTAGCAGTAACCTTGGTCTGCATAGGAACAAGTNCACACTCGACTGGGACTGAAGGCAGAATGGACAGAGTCCTCCTTGGACACTGGCCACTGAAAAAGAGGCTTGACCCTCGTGATCCCTCAGCTTATCCTGACTATGATATCCATGGGATGGAATCCATTATTGGATTTAGTTTCGGGTCATCTCTCCCCTCCTCACCACAGGGGCCACCTACCTCTTACTTATTGTACACAAGATTTAGCAGTAACCTTGGTCTGCATAGGAACAAGTATAAGCAAGAGCCTTTCTGCAGCCCAGCCTTTTGTAGTAACTCTACCCATCAAGAGTTATCACTGCTAGAAGTAGACACAGTCTCTGAGAACATGTTAACTGCAGAAAGTGCAGTCACTGAGAAGAGATACAGCAAAAAAATAAAATCACTGAACATTAGCTTTCCTCTACCTCAAACCAGGACACTGATTAACAAAATTGAGTCACTTGTGAAAACATACATGAAAAATCAACAGACCTCTCCAAATCATTGTTAATTCCCGTTGCTATTCCTGCAAACTGATCCTGAAAGATGGAAATCAATGCTCGTTCTCTTTATCGAATGAATGACTATCAAGCTGCAACCTGTACTCTGACCTCTGTCCTGCTGAGGTCACAAAGCCCCCTGTCAGGAAGTTATATTGAATGAAAAGGCAGGGAAAGCAGCCTACATCAACTAAAAATCAACAATCTGGTCTAAGCCATCTACTCCCTACACATAGTGGTCTTGCCAGTTTTGCAATTTCAGCTCCTTTCTTAAGTAAAAAGCTAACATGATTTGTTTTCCAAAATTTCAATTCCTGTAATCATCATGATCTTTTGTTGAAATTATTTACAGGTTTTGAGTCCTACTTGGTGGAGAGTACAATCAAAAAACTTGATATTTCCTCGATAAAAGAAAGCAGCAAAACGTGTAGTTGCTATCATTTTTTTTTTCATTTTGTTAATTGTACAGACACTACATATAATTGCAGATGTAGAACTCAATATGAGATTGACTCTTAGGAACCCCATTTCATAATGATTTGCTGCCTTTTTAATATTTATTTTTCAATTTTAACATTGTGTAATCCTAATTATAACATGGAGTTTTATATTCTCACTTTCCAGAAACTGTACTAAATTCCTATTCATTTCTGGATGTAAATCTATGCAACTGTTGTCCTCTGCAGTTATACATGACTTGGCATCTGTCTTTTCTGCATCTGCCATGTTATTGATGCTATGTCTACACCATGACAGCAGGGATTTCTGAGCCTTTCTGTGGCTAACTGCAAAACTGGAAGCCTTCAGTAACAAGATGAATGAATGTGCAAGCCAACATTTAGTTTCTTAGGCATAGGACCATGCAAAGAAAGTTTCCTTTTCAAAACTAAGCTGTCTTTACAGACCCTGTGGTGGTCATAGTCTGGGAACCTCTGCACCACATCAGGGAGGTGATCATGCCCCTTTACTCAGCTTTGGTGAGGCCTCACCTCCAGTACTGCATCCAGTTTTGGGCCCCTCACTACAAGAGGGACATTGAGGTACTGGAGAGGGGACAGAGGCTACCAAGCTGGTAAAGGGCTTAGAGCATAAGCCTGATGAGGAAAGACTGAGGGATCTGGGCCTGTTTGGCCTTTAAAAGAGGAGATTGAGGGGAGACTTCCTGGCTCTTTCTAACTACCTGAAGGGAGGTTGTAGAGAAGCAGGGATTGGTCTGTTCTCCCTAGTGGAGAGTGATAGGACAAGGGGAAATGGATGGAAATTGTGCCAGGGGAGGTTCAGGTTAGATATTAGGAGGAATTTCTTTCCTGAAAGGGTTGTCAGCCATTGGAATAGGCTGCCCAGGGAGGGGGTTGAGTCACCATCCCTGGAGGTGTGTAAGAGATGGGTGGATGTTGCATTGGGGGGCATCATTTAGCAGGTTGATAGGGCTGGGAAAAAGGCTGGGCTGATGATCTTCAAGGTCTCTTCCAGCTGTAACTGTTCTATGATACTATAATAATATGAATCACCATTCAAGGGGAAAACATGCATTTGGACATAGTGTTCCCTACTGCAGATTTGGCAATATCCTTCTCTGCTAGATGAGAAGATGGAGTGAGATTTAAGATTTATGCACAGTTTCTGCTGATAAAAATGAGCTCCAAAAATATCCAGACACTTGATATTCGATTAACTAATGCTTTTACTATCTTTGTGCAAATCCAATAATTGATCAGCTAGCAGACATTCTCAGCACAAAGGATAATACCTTAGCAACAGTGGGAAGTGGACAATGTCTCTTGAGTGTAGCCTTGACAGTGCTCAGATGCATGCTTGTTCTCTTTTTACCTTTGTATTCGTCAAACAACTTTCCAAGAAAATAAAGTTGGCTTCCTTCATATCTATCTGAAAATGTTAAAAAAACCCACATTTGTAGAGCTCAGAGGATGAACTATTTTGGCTTCAGAGAGATAGTAGTAATGGAGCTTGAAATTCAAACACCACTTTAAAATATTGCAGAGAGTATCCCATCTTTTCTAGGTTTTCTTTGTCTCCCTTTTAACGCAAGCTTCCTCTGCTGTGATTCCAAGTCTCTTTGCAGGGAAGGCTTCTGTTTCTGTAAGATGCTATTATGCTCTGACAAGCTATGGGAAGCTGTCAGATATTCTGCTTTGATGTCATCCAGATGCAAACAGAGAAGCTTTTTGTACAAACAAATCATTATCATTTCCTTGCTGCCCCTTGCCAGGATTGGTACACATAATATAGTGAAACTATACAGTCACAATCTCATATCTTTTTCCTTGGTTTTGTTTTGCTTTGCCTTATCCCGTAATAGATGAGAATATAGCATTTGTTTACAGTTTGGTCATAAAATTGTGTCATTATTTTACATATTGGGTTTAGTGACAAGTCTTCTAAGAGTCAAATATTACTGTGCTAGTAATTTTCTCAGACTTGCCCTAATTTTTACAGTGTTTTTACCAAAGATTGTATACTCAACCAATGCTTCATTTCTGGTCTTAAAACCAGACATGTTTCCTCCCAATTGCTCAGTGCTTTCTGTTAGTTTTTATCTTATGTCTGTGTATATATGATGTCCAGCTGCATGCTGGCTCTAGATTTGTCAAGGAACACATTTAGGGTCTTATGATATTTTAATGTGTGCATATAGTTCAATATATCTTTGCTGCAGGTTTAACCTTTAACAGATTCCAATTATATTTGAATTCTTTCCCAAAAATTCTTCTTAAAAGTAATATGAACAGAGACAACAATCAGCACTGCTAACCTTTCAATAAATATGTAAAATAGCAAAAATGGAATTAAGCTTTCTTCATCTCACTGCATTGTTTCTCAGGTGTTATGACTTGCCTTTCTGAAACCTACATCTACAAGAGATCAAAAAAAAACCCCAACCCTAAAAAGCAAATTAAAAGAATATTATTCTCAATTTACAATTAAACACAAAGTCAGGAAATGCAGTGTTGATTTGCATCCTATCTTAGGTACTTAGTAATTGATGGGTTCAAATAAAAAGATATCCTATGGATTGATGTCAGTAGAAAGTGCATAATGTACATGCACCCAGAGATGTGTATTCAGTGTGTGGAAAGAATATGAAATCCAATATTTCTGAATTTTGAGTGCTTCCCTCACAGCCTGAATTAAAGTGATCTAAGTGGTGCATCATAAGCTGACATAAACCCATAGGAATCTTCCCCATCTGGCTTTTCCCCACAGAAGGGCAAGTGTCTGTTAAGGAAGAAGTACTGTCAAATGGCCTGTCCTACATCTGCTTCTAACCCTCCCCAGGGACAGAGTTTACTACTGCTTCCATCACACTGGAAGGATTGGTGAAGGAATCTCTCACAAAATTCCTCTGTGTCACTCAGAGCAGCCCACTGTTGTTTCTGCCTCCTGGAAGGCTAAAGGGGGTTGTGAAACTTCCAAAACACTTGCTTCTGAAACTGGGAGCCAATTCTGAAGTAAATAATATCTGGTATAAATAATAATAAATAATACTCTGGTATAAATAACATTCAACTTAATAGCTACTAAGAAAATAAAAATATGAGTAGAAAAAACTCACAGTATCACAGTACCACAGTATGTCAGGGGTTGGAAGGGACCTAGANTCCATCACATCCTATAAGGATCAAACTACTATCTCTTATGTTTGTAGCATAGGCTTCTATCATATAAGATACATGACTAACTGCATTAGTTCACATCCAGATACTGCCACAGAAGGACTCTTTTTAAGCCACAGACACTGAGCTGATTCTTCTACATCATTGTTCCATACCTCCTGATGTTCCTTGGATGACATGTGCTGCTCCAGCTATATTGGTTGGCAAGACAGACCTGGTTATAGTGGGTATGCTCAGTTACTATTTTTCATATCTGCCCAAATGTTTGGGATAAATGCAAGTAAAAGCCCACAACACATTTTAACCTTTCACATCACAGCAAAAAGTCTAGCAGAACAGATTTCAGTGAAAAAAGATCCCATTTGTCCCAGGAAAACTATTTATTTTATGAGACATAGTAGACAGACTGAATTTCTGAAAAGAGAAATTTAGATGATACTTTTATAAACAAAAGCTTTTCTTCCTAACCAAGGAAGTCATTTATAGCTTCCTTTAATAAATATGATGTAAGCACTATCAGGACAGAATATCTTCTTGTATGCCCTTAAAGAACTCTCCAGTCAAAGGTTTTCATTAGGTCATTATTTTAGAGCTAGTGATGCAGAGTCATTTGTTTCCTAGTAGAAAATCTGGCGTAAAAAATTGCCTTTGATTTTTAATGCATCAGGATAAATAAATCAGTAAGATTACAAGTCATACAACGTATCAGTTCCAAATAACTGACAGCAAGGAATTGCAAAAAGTATGTACTTTTCCTCATCCTACAGTTTACTGCTTGTGAACATCTCCAAACTATGAGGTGAGCCAAAGTCCCTCATTAGGAAGCTGAAGATAGATACTTTACCTTTGTGAAAACCATCAGCTGTTTGTCTGGGAAAGAAGGGAAAAAAAAAAAAAAGAGCTGAGATTCTGAAGCTGCAGTGAATAAAGGACATACAGCCATATGAAGAAAAAGAAAATCTGTCTTCTATCTCTTTTCCTGATGTTTTTCTAAAAATATTTACAATAGGAAATACTGTGAATACAGCAAGATACAATTAAACAAATAAATAGAGAAGACGATATTTGAAAAATATACCTAGCTGGAGGCAGCAGTAGCAGTAGAAAGAACATTTCGGCTGACAATGGACACTGACAAATCTGAACTTGGAAGTTAACTAAAATATCAACATTTTATATCTTTCTGTGACAGCTCATTTAGAAAAATGAATGCTGTTTTACCAGATGTGCACAGTAACTTGTTTTTCCTTTCTTGTTGGGAGGATGGGTATGGAGAGTTGTAGTAGCTTCTTTGCTCAAATCACTTCAGATCACAAATTCCTCTGAGTCTGGAGAGGCTATATTAAATATACAGAGCCCAGACAATGCTGTCAGCTGATGCTGGGAAGCAGCCAAATCTCTAACATTGGTGCTGCATTAATAGAACTCTGTGCTGTGTTGAACATATGCTTCTCAACAGGCAGCAGAGTACTCTTTACAACAAAGAGATGGTGCAATTATTTGCAGAACAGTATTTTTGCCCAGAAGAATATGTAAGACCAAACCTGAGACTTCCATTGACAGCCAAAACCGTACTGAGGTTTCAGCTCTTTGAAAATCAAGCTATTTAACTATCCTAGTACAGGGCAGTATAGCACAGATTTAGAATCTTAATTTTAGGTACCTATTAAAGCATCCTGAATACTTACTTTTATTTGTCCCATTCTCTGAAGATAGGCAAATGTTTTCTAGAAACTGGAATCCCAAGTTTCTGAAAGACCTTAGTAACTTATTGCAAGGTCTAAGTACCTCGAATCTGATTAAGCCTTTTAAAACATAGTAAGTATATAGAAGCATGAATCTAAGTGAAACTTATGGTTCAGCCTATAAAGTAGGTTTAAGTCATCTTAACAAGCAAAATATTGCCAATCCGAACTGGCAGAAGTTATGAAATCCATACTCCTAAAATAGAGACCTGAATCCCTCTATAGTACATAACAATATTAGTATGATTTTTTGCTTTTGCATTCTCTCTTACAAAGAGGTTTGTTTTGGTGGTGGTTTTATTTTGTTGTTTGTTTGTAATCAATTTTTAATTAATATTCCCATTACAACCTGTGGTAGCTGTACCTGACTTAGAAACAAGTGCACAAATTAAAATACATCACGACACATAGCCTGCTGTGCACTGCCTCTGTGGAGAAGGATTTATTTTAGATGAAGTCTTTCTTTTCATGATGACAGGAGTGCCTCACTTCATGATGTGTCTGAGGATGTGATGTGTCACTAAGGATTTACAGACTTCATTTGGAATCTGGAATCTTGACGTCCTTTGGCAAGAGGTAGAGAGTCCTGCTTTCTTTCAAAGTATCATGATGATGTGCCTCTTTTCAGAGGATAAAAGCACTCATCCAGAATATTGTAAACACTGAGTGTAGTTCTCTGCTTTGTCTAAACAGATATGGATCTGTAGTTTTTGCCTCTCTAGAGAGTATCCTAATCAGTAAAGACCGGGGCTCTCAAACCCTTCTGTTCAAGTTTCATGGGGCAATTTTAAGAAAGAAGTAGTGAAAGAATCCTTCTCTAATTGAATAGTTAAGAAATTTACACATGAATAAAGAAACCTTAGTTTTAGTTCCTTCTGTTAATAGAGAGGACTTCAGGTGTGAATATTTCACACTTGGCTATAGACAGTAATCTGAATCTTTACCAGCTGCTCTTGATTTTCTGTCTCCTTCCAATGGCCAATACTAGTGTAATTAACTAAAACTCTTTTATCTTTTGCTTTCAACTCACTGCAGAGCTATGAGTGAATGCGTGAAACTTCTAGGCTTTTTCACAATAGGCTACAGAGAAGCAGAAACTGACTGAGAGTTCCAGGAGCTCTAGCAGGAATGTGCACATTGAATACATGGGTGTGCATATTGAAGGAAAACGCATGTTGCAAGGCTGTTTCTTTCTTAATGGCAAACTAGGTCATGTCTTCATTCCATTCCAGTTACTAACAGGTACCAGGAAAAGCATATCATCTTCTGCACCTAGAACAAAAGCTGAGCACTAAACTTAAAATTGCTGAGAGGCTGATCTGACATGTGGTCAAGGAAAAACTTCCTTTCTCTGCAATATGAGAACATTACACCAGGGAAACATTTACCTCAAAGACTTCATATCAAGCCCAAGAGGGTGTCTATTCCTGGAGCCAGGATATCCTGCCCAAATCCCTGCTGAGTGGTGTTGCCAAGTGCTTTCAATCAATCATCTGACAGCAAGTTGATACATCCTCAGGAATAAAAGGCTCAACAGCACATCCCAAATGCCATTATCACAGTCTTACTGTGCTGACCTATGGAAAGTTACCATGCAACTTGTATAAAAAGAAACACAATTTGTCTGTGCAGTTTTCCTTCTTACACACTTTCTTTTCTCTTTTTATTCTAGTTTTGAATTAGAAGCCACATTCTCCACTGTTTCTCCAATGTTGGTATATATTAATTTCTGTACATCTGGACACAATCATGGGTATAACCCTGATTTCATTTTTCAGGAGTCCAAATGCTTGAAATTTTCCAGCCATCTGCAAATTTCTTGCAGTCCATCACAATATCAAATGTCTTCAACTGTGAAAACATGTCTCCTCAGTGCTTTGTGTGTATATAACTGATCAAGCAATGTATAAGACAAAAAGTCTAGATAATGAGAGCACTCAGACATGGGATTAGAGATTGAGTTACTCTTCACTTTCAAAACTGATGCAATTCAGTTTTTTTTTACTTTAGGAATCTTCATCTAAACTATGAAATTTGTTTTCCAGAATAGTCAGGGGCAGGACAATGCCCAACAAGAGTTAAAAGTACTGAAGATCTGGAATCAAATATAATGGAACAGTCTAGTCTTTGTTCTTTGGGTTCTGAGTGATTTTTTTCTTGATGTAGAAGAATGGCTAAATTCATTTTTAACTTTATGAGGTGTTAATATTTTAATCTAATTTCCAAGACATTTTCTTGTCTCTCTGTAGAAACTCTATTTAAAGCTTTTCTTCTCCTACCCAGCACAGAATAATGATCACACTAATTAGAATTTAAAAAATAATTGACTAGCTGCATTTTTTCTTATCTTTCTGTTTAAGCCTTTCTCTACAGTACCTGTGTGGGAAATATATATTGATTTTATATGCTTTAGTTTAGTCATCTCTGCTTTTAGCAAGCTATCCATAAATTAGCGTTTGGGAAACTCTAAAGAACCTTCCATGTTTATCAGTTTCAGAATAGTTTCATCAGGCTCTAAACCTTGGAGAACTGCTGATTGCTGGAATTATATTAACTCTTCTAAAGCTCAGATACACAGCTACAGTGAATCTCAGCTACTTGTCCATGTGTGCTTTTAAAATTAAAAAACAAATTAGCTTCCTATTCCATTCCCAGGTCCTAGTCTCCAGGCTGTTTAAACCTTAGGTGAGTGAGTCTGTGTATAGGGTCTCTTTTTGGAGTTCCCCTTGATGTAGAAGTACTTCTAGGAAGATATTTTTATGGAAAAATCCTGACAGGTTTTGTAAAGATGATCCCACAAGGTATGGCAGCCTACGTATGAAGTCATCTTTTAGAGTCCTAGCAGATGATGCACCGTTGGTGCCATAGATCTTCATGCCATATATCAGGAAAGCTATCTAACATCCTAAACTTCACGTACTTAAAACACTACCCTTAGTAGGGCCACACAGTATTTCAGGCATTGTGAATGGGACAAAAAAAAACCACCAAAATCAACAACCCAAACTATAAAACATCTTTTATAGAAGCAAGAGCACCACATGTAAGTCCAGCTGACATGCTATGCAATGAGATCCTAGCTGTCTGCCCCAGGCAGCCATGGCTGTCTAGTTGCAGAGTGAGGACATGAGTTGCATTGTACCACTGAGTCTTGAAGACCAGAGATTTCTCTCTAATGGGACACTTCTAGCAGTACCAATGCAGTTTGCTATTCCTAGACTCACTCCCATTCCTAGATAAAGTGAGGAGATCCTACAGGATATGAAGTTTTTGAGTTTTTCACAGGATTTATCTCCTCCAAAAATTTTCTTTCCTTTGAATTAAAACAAGTAGCATGGCACCAATAAAGATAAACTGATCAGGGTGGGGGTTTTTTGTTTGTCTTGTTTTGATTTTTAAAAGGTTTTACAGGATCTAGATAAAAGTTCACTATGAGATAATAAAAGCATTCACTATTTCAGTCAGCCTTCATTCTATTTCTTTCATCATGTTAAGGGAGGCACACTTCAATGACATTTTGTTTTCATGTAACTATCAGCATTTTCTTTTTTTACCAGACCTGAAGGACAATAGAAATAGCAGATTAGAAACAAAACAGTATGGGTTATATCTGTGATCTATTGCACAAGAGCAGGAGAAAAACTTGCAAGACTGAGTTATCACATTTAATCAGGAGAAAGTAATGATTAAAGTGACATTATGTTTGGTTCATTAAAAATATTTTAAAGTACTAATTGAAGACACATGCTTCTTTACTTATCCATACAGAAGTTGCAGAAACAAACAAAATCTCCTTGCCAATATACTGAAATTGAAAACACTGAACAACATGAGAAGCTTTACTTCCTAGTCAATGTGGTAGAATTTATGACCTAACTTTGCACAACTTCCTAGAAATTATTTTTCCTGTGACTACATTTCAACATTTTATTCACTTGGCACCTTTCCTGGGGTTAGGTTATTAGAAAATTTCTTTTTCTTCAATGAAATTGATATTTTTTTCTCCCAATTTATTCTGAAACAACTGGGTTTTTTTTATTGGCCTCTAAAAAGGAGATCATTTCTTCAGAAACTTTGGTCAGTTGATGGGATTCATCATTCAGCTACTCATTTTCTGTAAGAAAAGGAGAAGACTCATTCCCTGTATGGACCATTTGCTGTGGTGTACTCAGACCTTAGCTTGCTTGCTAAGACTGCCAACAATTTTATCTGTGTCAGCAAATATATATGTATTGCTGTAATGTATTTGCTGTATTAACAATGTTTCACTGAAAAGTCAGTTGTAATATCCCATTTGGTGGTTTCAATCTATTATTGTATCTGCCTAAACTTGAAATGTGGATTAAAATCTAAAGGAGAAAAAATGACTGTGGAAAATGATCCCATCTAATACCTAGGCATTTTTTCACCTATTCTTTTCTGCATATGTGTTTCTTCTTCTCTCTTCCAGGATAAAACTCATGCTGTCTGTGACTGAAAATCAGGTAAGTAAACACTTCTCTTTATTCTATTTGTGGATTTAGGGTAAAAATCTCAATATGATATGTGATTGTTCATATTTTCTGACAATACAGCTATTTTTTTTCTTCTTATCTCTCCAGTCTCAGGCACAGTCTGAAAATCACTTATGGTCTCCTGTGGCCCCTGGTGCCATAACTGTGCCAACAGCAGAGGGAGCATTAAACTCATTGCCCATGGTAAAGTGTGGGGAGTGATACCCATGTTCCTAGAATCCTTGGATGGGTAGGATGAGCTCATTAGCCTTCTGGCAGTCATCCTAGGAGAAGGAAAACTCTGATTCCAAACCCGGGCAGATGGAGCTCGTTTAGCCCTGTGAGGCCTTCCAGCTAAGAGAAGGACACTCTAATAAAACCTATGTCCTAAGGACCTCGCTGCCAGCGTCCAAGCTTGCTAGGCCCTGTCAGATGAACCTTAGGACTAAAGGGTGGGTCCAGCTCTGCGCATGCTGTGTCTCACCTAAAAAAAAAATCCATTGTGCAGGCTCGAGGGTGCTATCTGCTATCCTCTTTTTATCAGCGCGCTTGGAAAAGGCGCTGATGAGGAGCGTGGATGGAGCCCTCCCTGGATCTTCATTCATGAAGCCTAGCCATACAATACAATCTCTCCAATCTGAGGAGCTTCTTCCATACAAAGTTCTGAAAACTCTTTCTAATCATAATTAATTTCTTTCGACAAAGTCTTAATGCACCCTTTTCTTATTTAATGGATGCTTTTCCTCTGGGCTTTATTTACTTTTTCCATGCACTCAAACAGAGGTGAATAAGGAAAAATAAAGGCTAACAAACTACAACAACAAAAAAGGCTAAACAAAACAAAAACCAAAACCAGGCAGAAATACGTTAGGTCAAGTGGAAGAACAATAGTTCTCAAGAGATGTTTCATTGACATTTATTCTAGAAATGAGAGCTGATAATTTTAAAGGGAAAAAAGTTTAGGTCAATCTATTTATTAGAAAAACTTGGTTTTATTCTTAAAATGCTAAGTATTAGAACATATTCTAACTCTGTGTGATGCTTTAAAAACCTGCTACTGATGCTGTAGGCCTTATACATTTAGTGTTTTAAAACCTGTTTGCAAAATGCAGCCAACTGGCATTTGTTCAGGGCATGTTAATTATGCCTATTGGCATCGAGATGGGAGATTAGGAGAGGAAAACTGCACTGCTTTTTGCACACCGTCTTTTATTTTTAGCTGGTTGCTTGAGCATTATTGAAGAGGACAGTCTGTCACAGATTAGTACTGTTGAGTAAGTAATCTATTACAGCTTCACATTCTTTGCTGCAATATAAATAATACATCAAAAAAAGGCTTTTTTTTTGTTGTTGTTGCTGCTTTGGCTTTTGATCCTTCCTAGGCAAAGACTAATATTAAAGAACATTTCACTTGGCTGTGCTAGTAAGATAAAGAGAGAATACACATGATAGTGAAGAGGAGAAAAAAATATAAAGAAAACTTGAAAACCAGTACTCCTACTAGCATACTGAATATAGTTCAAAAGAACCAGCTGATCCTCCCATCTGCCAGATGGGTCCTACCAGCTATGTTTCAACTATGAGATGGAGGTTCTCTAGGGAACTTGGTTTATACAACAGAAATCTTTCCTTGTATCCCCTCCCTGATTTTTTTGAGTGTAAGCTATGCCCAAAAATAAGTTGGACAGATGTCTAAGTTTGAACAGAAACACATTTTCAGTGGTTTAAGATTATTCATATACATACATATCTATTTAAATATATATGTAAATTATATGTGATATTCACTTTTTCTCCTCTTTCCCCCAACTCACAAAAGCATCCTCATGATCTTTAATGGTGCTTTGTAGGATTAAAGACACTGTTCCTGAGCCATCATGAAAGGACCATTCCTACCTGGAACTTTGTAATTAAAGTTTATTCAATTATTTGTGCCTACCAGAAATCCCTAGTTACCACTGGACAGCGAAAATGAAATCCAGATGAAGTGAAAAGGATAATTGGTTAAGATCCATGAAGCGTTAAGCATATTTTAGGAAGTTACAATAGCTCAATGTAACAGGAAATCACCATGTGTCAGCATTGATCTAATATTTTTTGGCAACCTTATAACTGTGTCATATTAATAGGCTTTTCATCCATTGGATCTTTCTCTTCTTACAGCATGTAAGTATAATTAGAAAGAAAAAGAGAGAACAACTGGAAGACAGAGCTGAGTTCAGCACGGCTTCGTGGCCAGAGTTCTTTTGAGCAAAGAATACATAGAAATGAGAATGGAGAAGAAAATTTGTCCTCTTTAGAAATTCAGGATAGGATTTTGGAGGCAGCATGGGTTTGTATAGATTCTCTTAAACTGTAGCTTTATTGTGAGGACGTGAAGGGAATAAAGTGGAATGAGATATTTCAGTGGAGAGTGGTGGAGACTAAATAGGCCCAAAGACGTGAAGGTGTAGAATTATCAAATTCAACCTAATCTAAGTTCATTTTTTTAATCTGCAACTATATTTAGTAAATCTTATAACACAAGTTTTACTGAAGGTTAAGGGATTAAAGATCCTTAAAAAGCACAAAACCAACAAACAGGAAAGGAGGATTCAATATTAAAATCTCAAAAGTGGGAAAAACCCAGCAGGAATAAGGATATCCTTTTCTGCTCTTAAGCAATCTGAATTTCAGCGTAGCAATATATTTATGGTGATTTATACTGTCCATATATTTATAACCTGAAATACTAATAATATTCACATTACATGCATTTGGTATACTACTAAAAAGCAAAAAACAAGGATCTTCTTACGGAATATGACTATGAGTGTAAAAATAAGTATAGCACAATCCCTTTGTGTTTTTCTTCTTTTTCTTCCTGTTCCCAGATTCCAGTTGACTAGGAGATACTTTTCAAAGAACCTACAGGTGTAAAGGTCATGTTCCCCAAAATAAATCCCTAAACCCTCCTCATTCTGCATAAATAATGTATCAAATTGCATTATAGAAGACAGTCATTTAGGTTAAGAAAACTAAGCTTATATATGATTTTCCTTTCAATAAAAATTATTCAGCAATGAGGTAATAACATACATTCCCTATGTATCATTCACCCATGAATTATTTTCCAAGTACAAATAGTTTGCATTTGCACTGCCTTTTGTTAAGAAAAAAAAAAAAAGAACCCAAAACTTTGAAATCTGAGTAGAAAAACCACTGGAAAATTATCTCAAACAATAAAAAAAGGCTCTCTCTACAGCAGATTTGGAAAAAAAACATAGTTATTTTGTATTTTGCTCATACTCAGAATAAAGCTTGAAGAACCAAAAAAAATTCTTATGGAATGTGCCCAGTAGTGGAAAGTTCAATGTTTCCTTCCAATGGATCAGAAAATCTTACAGAACAATATAATAAAAAATAGCTACATTCCCTTCATTCTGTAAGTGTAAACTGTTAAGGAAAAGTGTTTGGCTAACTAATGTAGAGCCCAATGTAGTTGTCTTGTACATCTTTTTATGGAGCAGATTGTCCCACTTTCTGAAGGTATTGTCTAAAACTAAAGAGAGGAGTCATCACTTAGGTCCAATTAAGTCTCAGCAGAAGATGAGTTTATTAAGAGAGAATAAATATTTCCTCAGAACTATTAATACAAGAGTGGCAGTACTACTACCATGCTAGATCCGTATTTTTAAGCAACAAGCAACAAAACAACAACAACAAAAGAAGAGTTGAAAAGAAGAAATAAAATTAATGTACTGTTTCAAAAATATTTCACTTTCAGCATCTTCAAAACACTGTTTTCCTGCAGTGGCATTTCACAGTATGTTGATTTGTGGCTAATTATGCCATTCATTTAACCTGGGTCCATAAATCCTTTTTGTGAAATCCTTAGATTCCCATGAGAAATCCAAAATCTGGGCATGCCATGACATTGTTAAGGTTTAATTAAATAAGTGAAAAAGAGAATTTGTTCTCTCTCCTGTCATTTCATTTCTCTCTTCAGACCCATCCATTTGTATTTGTTCTAATCACAAAGATATTTAGAAATAGTTGCCTTCAACTAGTGATTGTTACAGTCACAATTTAATGGATATTTGTTTCTGTGCCATGAATTTTTCTGAAACAGTGCCCAGCAGGATGCTAACAAGAAATATGCTGAATGTTCTTTTTTTAATTATGAGTCAAGAGCAAGGTACAAGAGGGAGAAAACCACCTCAGGCCTCTCAGGCAGCACTTGCCCACCACAACGTGCACTCCACTGAGCAAATATTGTCACCATTATCTCATAGCACCTTTCTCTGATAATTTATCTAGGAATTTATCCCAGTAGTGGCTACTACATTCACATTTTACCACATTTCCAGGAGCAAAATCTCACAGCTTAGGCAAGCAGGTTCTGTTTACATACCAGTTCTAGACACACATACATACAAAAGCACAAAGCACTTAGGGAATTATATATTTTCATTAATTTGAAGAGACACATTTTCAAATATCACTTTGAAAATGGCTGGAAAATTTCAAGATATGGGACTCCTAAACCATGAAATCAGGGTTGTCCTAATAATGATCCCTGTGTCCAGATGTACAGAAATGAATCTGCACTAGCATTGGAGAACCAGTGGAGAATGTGACTTCTAATTCAAGACTACAATAAAAAGGAAAAAAAAAATCAAGTGTGTAGGAGGGAAAATGGCACAATTTCTGTTTATTTTTTATAAAAGGTAGTGTTATATTTAGAGGACTGTCCTCTTGAATTCATGTTAGTGATTTCTCCAGCCTCTGGCATACCCTAGGAGTTAGCTTGAGATGTGTTCAGGAGATGGAGATGTCTATCTCCAATTCTTCTATCTCCAATTCTCTGGTTTTGGTAGAACATAAGGAAAAGACAGTGTGGCTAGAGTTTCCAAGAAAGAAAACTATGCTTGCAGAAGCATCACCAAAGGATAAAGTAATACAAAATCTAGATAGTTGTGCAGTGACAACTGGTATACAAGATAAGAAGTGAGGTGCCCTGTCCCCATCTTCTGGCAAGTCTGACCCATCTTCTTGCAGAATCCCATGCCTTTTTTCCTGGAAGTCACTTCCCTTTTTTAGTCATCTGCTCTGTTGTGATTGACTTGAAACTGCTCTAAAATCTTTTTTTATCCTGAGGTGAGGCCATGTGAAAGCACACAATAATAGTTACTTTCCTAGGAACAAGCATGACTCAAATTCATCTTGAAATGATAATTTGCAAAAATCAATTTTCTTCTTTGAATACTGGAAGAATATGCTGTCCAGAAATTAAATTTAAAATCATTTGTAACTGCTCATCTAAATTTCTTAAAAATCAGCTGTGATATATGTATTCAGTCTACTTGAAGAAATATTGTATGTCTTTTCCTTTGAAAACAATGAATCTCTTTCATAACATGATTTCTATTTCAAAAGACTTGGTTTTCCAGCTAATATTACAAAATGAGTCTGATTCAGTGAATACTTGAATAGGATTCAAAGAAATCTAAACGGTGTTGGAGCCAGAAAAGTACAAGAAAAAAAGTCTACAGAAAGTATGCTACTAAGTGTTGGGTGTTGTTTGGACCTGAAATGAAAATATCTTCTTCAGCTAAACATGTTACTGAAAGAGTAGTGGTGCATGTTACTACATATTTACACATACATGAGAAGTGTCATATCATATTTGAAAATCAAACCAAAAATCAAAGTAAAAAACAAGAATCACTGTGTTTCTTTTCATAGTGGTTGTATTTAAAAACTGATTGAGGATAAGAGGGGGCAATTACCAGTAAGCAACAGACAGTAAGATTCTACAAGAGATGTTAAATAAAGAGGTTGGAGAAGGTACTGAAAAAGTTTAACTAAGCTTGCTTTCCAGTGACATTTACTTTGTCACAGTTTAAGGATATGATGCCTGGTAAAGGTCAAGAAGCTCTGATTCACCATTTTTTTGTGTAAATTCCCATTTCAGGATAAAAATGGGAAGGTAAACATTTACTCAAGCTAGAAAAATGGCTAAGATTTATACTTACTCAATTGGAAATTATTCTCAAGAGGAAAATTGTTGTCATAGCTAAAGAACTTTGGATCTCAAATAGCTGTTTACTGGTTCCAAAGTGCTTGGGACATAGAGTCATGTGGAAATTGGATTTCCATCCCTTGATTGTAACACAACATTAAACAACAATAACATATGGCTATAAAACTTGTTCAGTTACTTTCAGAAACTTCATATGTCAGTTTTAAGTAGGAAATTACTCCAAAGCAAAACAAATAGCCGTAACTAAGAACTTTTTATAAAAGTAAAGTCTGGTACTGTTTCTTTTTGGAACCACTGGTGTAGGATCACTGCTTTCACCAATAAAAAGATTTCCATTTCATTCAGCATATACTAGGGCTTCCAACTGAGATAGACTGTCAGTGCAACTGCCTTTGGGGTAGGATTTCAGGCTTAACTGGACTTCTCCTCAAACCCATTTGTTTTCTTCATCTGTGCTGCCAGCCTTCCTACATTTTAGAAAGCCACTGTTGGCATTATTAAGACATTTTGTCTTTTCATAAACAGAAGCATGGAAATTTGTTTATGGAATATAACTTGACATAAGCAAATTAAATTGTGGAAATGCTGATACAGACTAAAATATGTAAGAGCTGCTCTGTTACCTAAAAAGATTACAGCACACAAGTTTGTTATTCAAAAGGAAAAAAAACCAAACAAAAGAAATATAAGATTTATTTTGAATTTAGAATGTCTGTGTTATTTGACAGAAACATTCAATATGAAATTAAAATGTAATAATATATAGGAATGATAATATAATTCTAAAATAATGAGATAAAAGTGACTAAATTATGCATGCAGTCAGGAAGAAGTATGCCCTGGACAATGAATTATTGTAATTAAAATATTCATAGGAAAATAAATATATTAGATAATATATGTCAAGCTTAGATTGATCATCCAGAACCCAATTTCTATGTCAAATTAAAATCTAAAATAATAAAAATATTTTATAAACCTAATTTCTGTATCAAATTAAAATCTAAAATAATAAAAATATTTTATAAACCTAATTTCTGTATCAAATTAAAATCTAAAATAATAAAAATATTTTATAAACATAATACTCATATTAAAACATTACATAAATAAAAGACAAATGGGAAATTATCTATCTGTAGCTATATAGATATATATTAATCTCCTTCACAAATATAAATATTTCAGAGATACCAGTGTCATCAGAATTCATATAAAGTTTTCAGAAGCTTATAGGTACTTATTGAATCATTTTTTTACACATAAGAAAGCATATAATAAAAGGAAACAGATCTTACTCACTGCCTATGTCCAGAGTTCTTGTACCTCAGCAGTGCAATCTGCACTTGCAGTTAGGATGCCTAAGGACATAGTTTTAGTGTGGATGTTTTTGAAAACTGTTAATGTTATTATTAGAGCAATCCTGAGTGAGAGAGACTTTTTAAGTCTAAACAGATGTGCCCTCAAATTTTGCAAAATATAAGCAGTGACTAGGACTGATGCCTTCAGTGAGCATCGTGTAGCTTAAGAGCTACCAGCAGAGAGCTCTTCCTGGGTGAGCTGTAAGCTTGCCTCAAGGTGATATAGGTCTTCTCTACATTTATCAGAAAGGACTACTAAAGATATTTATACTCTTTAAGCCATCAGAGTAAGAGTGAAAGGAAAACAACCTTTTGGAAAATTAATAAACTGACTGACTGATCCAGAAAATCCAAGGTTCCTGTGAAGTGGTTTTATGCTTATGTCTATGGATTTGGGAAGAAGTGAACTTTTAAAAACAGTTTAAATTAAAAGCAGTTTAAAGTTAAAACTGCTTTTGGGGTTTGGCTTTTTTCCATATTGAGACCAAGATGGTAAATCAGTCAAGGAAATCATGGATTTCTTTCCTAATTCTTCTTTTTTTTTTTCCATTCCTTTCTAACAGCAATTAAAGGTTTGGTTCCCCCACCTTCCCAGTGCATGAGGGAAGCTTCCTAATGAGTGGAAAGCCAATCTCTTCATTTTTCCCTGTAGCCACTAGACATTTAAGTTACCTGTTTTCTTAGAGCCATCCATCCAACACCAGCTGTAGTGAACCTCACATGATGGAACTGCCCAAAGCACAGAGCTCCACAAATGCCAGGAAACTCAGTGAAAGTCAGACATTTTAGGGAAATACTGGGTTGGAAGTATTTATCACTGGGAGTGTATTATTCTGAAAAGTTCCTGAGAGAGAAACTGGGATCCTGGTATCACAATATCACAGTATCACAGTATGTCAGGGGTTGGAAGGGACCTAGAAAGATCATCTAGTCCAACCCCCCTGCCAGAGCAGGATCACCTAGACCAGCTCACACAGCAATGTGTCCAGGCAGCTCTGCAATGGCTCCAGACAAGGAGACTCCACAGGCTCCTGGGCAGCCTGGGCCAGTGCTCCGTCACCCTTACTGTAAAGAAGTTCCTCCTTGTGTTAATTTGTAGTCACTGAGGAACAGCTCCAGGTCTCTCTTCCCCAATTCCCTATTATTGTTCTGCCTTTTTCTATTTCAAAGAAAGCTTAAATGGGAGTTATGAGAGAAAAAAGGCAATAGCTAAGGAGTTAGGCACACTGAAATCAATTCAGGCACTGAAGAAGATTCTGTGCTGCAATTCTTTCCCTGAACTGAATCATGGAGCATTTGGAATGAGATTCATGCTAACTTTTTTGCTTTCCTTTATTCCTTAAGATTTCCTAGAGCTCACTCTGTGGTTTTAGGTCTGGAGGATATTTCTACCAATTCAAAGATAATCTCTTCATTGAAATATATTTTACTTTTATTAGACATGTAACAACCATGCTGTTTGAAGACAGATTTTAGACTACCACATGAAGTATTTGAATACGTTGTGTCAATGACATTTAAGGTGTTCAGTTCACTGGATTTTGTGCTCTTTTTATGTGAAGAAGTTATTTTTATCTCCAACTCAAAGTGGATTTTTCTTTTTATGATTATTTTTGTTGCCTCTGAAACATTCTGTGACATGTGAATAGGAATATTTTAGTCAGGACTGACTGGGATTGTGTTGATGCCTGCCATGTATTTAGTCTATTCTTGAAGCATTTTAAAATCCTGACAAGACTCACAATTTCATAGCCGTTTCAAACAAACATTACAGAGTGTTAAAACTTTGGGTTAATTTTAACTATTTTCATAAACAGTCATTTAAAATAAAATATGTCTCCAATAATACCCTTTGTAGACTAGATAGGGCAATAGAACAATATAAAAAAAAAAACCAAACCACAAAAACCATTGAGTCAAAGATGTATTTCATCACCACTGCCAAAAGATTATGAAATCTTTTCACTTTTTTCATTCAGTATTCTCTGGGAGAAGAATTTACACATCATTGTGGATTTTCAGTTCAATTTTGATAGATGAAGCTTGCATAACACAGACATATTTAGAAAACCATTTAGTTGATTTTTCTTTTCATCTTTTCCATATCTTGGAGCAGCAGAAATAATAGGACTCAGAACAAAGAAACCTCAAATTGCTATTGACAGTTTAAGTTATAATATAACTGATATATTTTAGTCATGGCAGTAGGCAGAGATTTATCATGTAAGCCAAAATCTGCACATTAATATCCCAGGAAAGGTGTTTTGCCATATGTTTAACATGTCTCTTCCTAGCATTGATTAAGTGCACCTATTTTTATTTGTTTAAATATATCCATATTTTATCCTAAAAAACTCATATGTTAATTTACAATACCAAAGAAAATGAACATGTACAAATCCACCTGGAGATTATGCAACATTCATAGCAGAAGGTACATAGAAATGTACTTTATACTGCACATCAAACATTGATTGACTGGAAATCTGACATGAACTCTGAAACTGGAACTATCTGCTGATGAGGTGGGGCTGGCCTAAACAGAGGAGACTAAATGGAGTCAACTTAGGTGGAAAGGCTATATATGTTATTTACTTGGATTTTAGTAAAGCCTTTGATATTTTCTCCCACCACATTCTCCTGGAGAAGCTAGCAGCTCATGGTTTAGACAGGTTTACTCTTCACTGGTTAAGGAACTAGCTGGAGGTCTGAGTCCAGAAAGTATTGGTCAATGAGGTTCATTCTAGTTGGTGGCTGGTCACCAGTGTTGTTCCCCAGGGCTCAGTGTTGGATAAGGGGATCAAGTGCATCCTCAGTAAGGTTGCAGATGACAACAAGATAGGAGGGACAGTCTATATGCTTGAGGGTAAGCAGGCACTGCAGAGGGACCTGGACAGGCTGGATTAGTGGACTGAGATCAATGGGACGAGCTTAAAAAAACCAAGTGCCGGGTCCTACGCTTCAGTCACAGCAAACCCAATAGGACCAGAGAAGTGATCTTTCGCCTGTACTCAGCACTGGCGAGGCCACACTTAGAATACTGTGTTCAGTTTCGGGCCCCTCAGCACAACAAAGACATAGAGGAATTGGAGTGTGCCCAGAGGAGGGCAACGAGGCTGGTGAGGGGTCTAGAGAGCAAGGCTTGTGAGGAGTGTCTGAGGGAACTGGGATTGTTTAGTCTGGAGAAGAAAAGGCTCAAAGGGAGACCTTATTGATCTCCACAACTACCTGAAAGGAGTGTGTAGCAAGATGGGGATAGGTCTCTTCTGCTATGTTACCAGTGAAAGGACAAGAGGAAAAGACCTCAAGTTGCACCAGTGGAGGTTTAGATTGGATATTAGGAAAAATTTCTGCACTGAGAGTGATATTAAGCGTAAGCACAGGCTGCCCAGGGAGGTGATGGAGTCACCATCCCAGGACATGTTTAAGAAATGTATAGATGTGATACTTAGGGACATGGTTTAGTGGCATGTTAGTGATAAGTAGATGGTTGGACTTGATGATCTTAGAGGGCTCTTCTGACCTTAATGATTCTTTGATTCTGTGACCTATTCTTAAGTGAGTCACTGACTCTGCCAGTGTACCGTATAGTGGAAAGCAAATGTGAAGGAAGAGGTCAGGTGAACAAGAGAAAGAGTAAAAATTCTTGTAATCTGTAGATCACTTAATCATCTGGCATTTTACCCCAAGAGACACGTCTGCCTACCTGTCTGTAGGAAAATGAAGTGAAGACAAAGAGTTTATGCTGTAGATATGTCCAACAGAGACAAGAAGGAAATCTTATGGCTGCAACAAAGATGTCCAAACCCTGTTTGGTTTGTTACATATTTCATAGTATGAAAAACTATACAAGCAGCCACTAAACTGCCAATATGTTAGTTGCAACCCAAAAGAACATGAGACTTTGAGATGGAGAATTGTGTAGTAAACTAACATGACAAGAAAAGGTTATGAGAAGGCACTAAGGGACTAAAAACTATGGCTAAAAGGCAAGAGCCAGAGAAAGATTTGACCAAGGGTTACAACGAAAGAAGAAAACACCTGAAGATAACATATCTTCTGTTTAGTTATTATCTACTGAACAGAGTACATTAAGTGGGGATGTCAACTTTGCATCACAAGCAGATGTAAGTAACAAACTCACCATCTCTTACAACAGTTTCTTACGGTAATTATTTGTTGTTTCTCTGAAATAGACTAGTGCATACAGTATAGGTAACGCAAATTTTGTCATATTGTCATTTATCCTACAATGTTCCTAGTTGTGGAACCTCTCAGATACAGTGTTTTTTGCTGAACTTTTAAGAGTTGAGAAATATATTTGAAAATATCCACTGAAATCAATTTATACCAAGTATTTCAAGGGGACTCAGAAGCATTTTGGAGCTTTGTATTCACAGGCTGACTTGTATTTCATTGAAAGTTAAAATGTCTATGTTGTGAATGATTCAAAATGGTATATAAATTATAAACAAAGCTAATGCTTGAGAAAAACTGACTGAAAACCCTTGCATAGAATAAACAACCAGAAATAACAACATAAATTATAAATAAATGACTCTAAGATAAAGACATAAAAAACCGATAAGCATGGCATTGTGTTGCATATAATTTGCCCATTACTGCTTATTATTTAGTTAATGCTTGATTCTGGAGTGCTCAAGGAATAGACAAGCATTTCAATTTCCATTTTCTTTCTTTTTCTTCTGTTGTTTTCCTCTTTGGTCTTGAGCAAAAGTCACTTTGTAGACTGTAAACACACTGTTACTAGCATATGTGTATGTATGTAGAAATTTATACAGGCAGATGGCTCCTGCAGCTTTATTCTCTGGGCACCAGAGATTAAATTCAATAAGTGCTCACAGAATACACTGGGAATTCCCAGTGCATTTGAAATTTCCCTGTTTTCTCATAACTTCTCTTTCTCTCCAAATAGGTGGAAATATGACTGAAGATTACTTCTAGCTTAGCCAGGCTAAGGAAAATTTAGGTGTCTCTAATTAGTAGCTGGATCAGTAGTCAACCCTCTGTATAACAGTATACTATACTGGCCTTAACATCAGCACTTTCCTTTTTACAGAATAGATTTCATGGCAGATTTCCTCAATATGCATACTGGGACTTTTTTCACCTTATTTCAACTAGAACAACCAACAGGGGCACTTTTACATTTAAATATACAGCACATTATGGTTATTTATTGTCACATTTGACTTATTCCCCTAAAGAGGAAAAGTCCAAGGACCATTTAGCTTTCTATACTGTACAAAATAAATGGGATAGATTTTCCAGGGATCGAGATATCCATTACCTGCCACTGAAAGAAGTGGTTCAGCTGTGAAAATTCTTTCTAGAATATGAGGATGAGATGTTATGAGGTGTTAGTGTATGAAATGTTTCTAATAGAGCTTTCTTACAAAAAATCTACTGAGAAATTAGTAAACAGAGTGTGAATAAATAGGCTATATTAGTCTGCATGGATAGAAGAAAGAAGGCCGAAATACTTCTTTGATTCAATTTGGTAGCCAGAAACTACTAATGGTATTGACTACCAAAAAATGTAGTGCCATAAATAACACCTGACTTTTCCCTCATTCTCCATTTCAATAAAAATATTGGCTTTGGAGAATGCCTTTTCCAATGGTGCCACTATTATGAGGGGGAGCAGTGATTAGTGCTGACAAACGGAATCATCAATGGTATGTAGAATGCAATAAACCCCCAATCTTTTCAAAGACAAAACCAGTGGGAATTTACACCTGCACCAAAATATATGTGAAATTAAAGTATGAAATAATTCTTCACTGTAAAAACAGTGCAAAAAATAGTTTGCATATTAGGAATGTCAGGTTCCACGGAAACAGCACAAATGTCAGACAATAGTACTCACACGAAAATCACTTCAGGTGTAAAGCATAACCTAAAAACAAAATATAACTTGAGGACTACATCCTTATCCTTTTGATAACTGCAATAGCAAAACACAAAGGAAAAATATCCTCCAGTAAGCATACATTCCCAACATTCACTTATATGTTGGAACAAAGTGGTAACCTACATGGAATAGGAGCAAAATCTACTATTATGACCTAATGATTGCAAATAGTAGTATGCAGCATGTAGCTTTCCTGTAGGAAAAAACAACCAGTTAAACAAATGAAAGCTATATGTGCAGGTAGTCTTCCATTGGATTTCTTCTGTTTTCTCACTTCAAGTTCACAACATTCAAAATTCAATTACTAATTAAAAGAACTATTGAAAAAATTGATCTACCATGACCTATACTATAGTTCCTCAGCAGGTTCTCATAAAAGAAGTAAGGAATAACAATATTTTTGTCTTTAAGGAAATACTGAAAATGTTGAAACAAATGGAAACCTGAAGCCAATGTATCAAATGGTGCAAATACTAGAACAAAAAGCATTGGAAAAAATCCTGCAAAGAAGTAATATGTTACACAGAAGTAAAAGGAAAAGTAACAATGCCATGACCAGTTTCAGATTAATGACTAATGTTACTGTCGTTTGAGAAGGGGAATCAAAGCAATTTTCCAGCATCATTGTTCTTTCTTGAGAGAAATCATATTTGGTCTAAGAAAATGACTGAATAATTAAACACATAACTTCTCAAGTAAGATTCTTAACATGATTTAAAAAATCAGAGCTTCTCAAATTAAATGTATTCATCACACTTAACACATCACGTTTTACAGCTATTCATTCATCACAGTTTCCTTTGATTTTCTTTTGTTTGTTTGGTTGGTTGGTTTTTTTTCTTTAAGTCTTTGACAAATAGAAATGTTAAGGGAGAACAGGAACATTATGCAGCAAAGATCAGAACTGGATTGCAGCATCTGCTGTACAATACAACCAAGTAACAATATGGCAATCTAGTGCCCTGTAACTAGTAGAATATGCTTTACTGCACAATCTCATTTGGAATGTAAAAGCAAAACTTGAAATTATTTGTCAAAATCTTCAAAGTCAGAAATACTAAAAAGAGAGTAACAGTCAGAGTAAATTGAAACACTTTTTTTCCCCCAAGTTCTTACTGTAGAAAGAAACTATAGTTAAAAAAAAAATAAAAGCAGAATATAGTAAAGAACCAATTTCATCTTGTAGGGTCAAAAGTCAGTACTTGCCTTTATCTAACTCTCTACTAGTTCAAGTCCTTAGAGATGTTTTTATGCCAGAATTTTATGGTGGGTTGGTTTCCCCGCCGTTAAAAACAGCACAACAAAGGGAAATACTCATTTCTTCTTCTAAGGGCAAGGGTTTGCTCCACAGTGTCCATCTAACCCTCAAATATAAGATAGTACAGAAAACACCAGTCTGCAACATCATCCTCTGTACACTCTTCTAGACTGTGCTGAAAACTACATAGTCAGTGCAAAACTTTTTTCATCACTAGGTAAAAAAAGCCAAAGAGAACAGCATAGAAAGCACATTTCTGTTTATAACTTCATGACCTTCTGTGTTCAATGTTTTGAAATGAAACATATCAAAAATACGCATACTAGAAACACAAAACCAGTATTATTTTGTGTTATAAATTGTTTGCTACTTATCAGCTTTTGAAAAGAAAGCCAATTGACATTTTCTTTCTCATAGTTCATTAGTAATAAAAGATTCTGATGTCTCCAGTGTATAAACATAATCAGAAAAATGCAATGTATGTTCTGTTCTTTCCTCTAACAGCTAAAGCAGACTAAATCTTCTTCCTTTTTTTTTCTTTTAATATGGTGTGTGACATACCCAAAAGAAAATTTTTACAGATGTAATCTATGAAAAAGCCCACAGACTCTTGTCCATTCTTTAATTGCCTTTCAACCACTGGTACTTAAAAGTTTTATTATAATGCTTTCTGTGTCTGATCTCTCTCTTCTCTGGTGATCATCTTGATTATGATACCAGGGTCTTTTTTGCACAACATAGACTGTTCTTGCTAGCTGCTCAGAATCTTAATCCTTCTTGTGTGGGCAGTGAGTAACTCAATTCAGCAACAACATCCTTGTCTTGGACCTTGCTGGGTACCTTTGGTAGCATCCTAGACCTACTCTGCAATAAAGAGTTTAGGCAGTGAGAGACATCGTGTCTGACTGTGTTCATACATACTTAGAACTTGTATTCTGAAATCACCCTGACATGGGGAAGGAGCACTCCTTCAAATAAAGAGGTTCAAAGTTTTTATCAAATGTAAGAAATACAGTAAGATTTGAAATCCAAACAGCTGATTTCCTACACCTGGGTTGGAACAATCCCCACTATCAATNTGCCCAGTGCAGGTACTTTATTCTGGTTCACTTATATTGGAACTGGGTGCCCTAGCTGTTAGAATAAACTAACATTTTTTCCCTGATTTTTAACAATATTTGCAAGTATATAAATAAAATATAAATACAAATAAAGGAGTAGAAGACATTAACAATTGACATAGATTCAAGAGGGAAAAAAGATCTTTGGCCATCTAATAAACAAATAAGGAATTTCAGACACACAAAAAAGGAAATATTTGTTCAAAATTAATATTTTTCTTTTCTTTGTGGGTATGTAATATTTCCTATTTAGACTTTGAATTGTTCTACATCTAATATATGCCCAGATAGCTGTATATATTAAAAGCCTAGGTAAATCTCAGAAGTCTGAGAAGTGATTATGATCTTTTATTTTCCCCAGGAAATAAAATTATAATGTTAACTAATATTTCTAACTGTGATGGAGAACAGAGTGGAAGTTAAGCAAATCATCCAACTAGGCATCATTGTAGTTTCTTAAACACTTCAGGATATAAATAATATTTTAAATGTCCTAAGTGGTGAAATTAGTTGTTAGAAGTGTATGGGGATAAAAAGAAAGATTAAAGACAAGTTCAGGTACAGAATCTAACAGTTACCAAGAAAGAGAGAGATTGAGGGTTTAAAATTTGTTTTAAAGCCTTAGAGCAAAATTTTCTTTCTCTCATTCCATGGCTGTTTATGAGAGAGAATGAAACTAATAATTGGCAAACAGTAAATAAAATGGGATGTTTATATCCATTAAACTTCCTTAACACCATTTGAACTTGAATAAATTCAGTCATGTGACTGTGAAAAAAATGTTAGGTGAGGTGTTATAAAAGCTTCCCTCTTGTAATTTGCCCATAAGAATTCACAGTGCAAGAGCACTTTTTCTGCATCTATATCACACTCAAGGTAGTAGAAAGTTCTATATCACATATAACTAACACATTTCATGAACAATTCCTTTTTTTTTTCCTGCTAGGAAGACAAAAAAAGAGGAGAAGAGAATAAAATATCATGAAAGAAAGTAATTATTGTTATTGTAGAGCAGAAAAATTGAAAAACTTGGTACCATTCCTGACAATATTCCATATTCCTCTCTTTCCACATTTTCTTTCCTACTAATCTTTCTAAAGAGCAAACACTGGTAAGAAATGCTATCCCTCCAGGAAGTTTCCTTCTGAGATTGGAATCTTTGTTCTCCAAAATCTTGGGTGATAATTTTTAAATTATGATAATTATTAACAGGAAGAATAATTATGCAGAGGATCAGATTTTTTTCTGGGCTTTGCTGAGGTAAAACAGGCATCTTTCATTTTCTCTCACAAGGTAAGAGCAAGTCCTTCAGAGTCAGACTATCCAACTCTAGAGCCCTGTGTTGAGGCACAGAAACGATTCACTTCTCTATCACACACAAAGCACTCTCATGCACCTTGTCTTTTTGTCAGCTCCCTAACATGGCAAGGATATTCCAGCTTTTCACACCTACCTTATTTTTATTTGTCAGCAGAGCTTTACAGGATCATTAAGGTACTTCATTTGTGGTTGGGAAAACATGAGTATCTTTTGTGTGTGTGTTTGAGCAACCATAAAAGTCAAATATATATTTTTCCTGAATGACTGAGAGCAAGAATTTGATTAAGTTAGCTTAACGGCTTTTAGTTCATTGTGAGATGCATTATCTGGGGCCTTGCTGATATTTCAACAGTCTCAGCAAATGTTCTCAGACTGTGAGAGTGGTTTTGTGGCTCATGTATTACTAATTACTTCCAGAAGATGATTTTTTTTTTTTGAAGATAATGTTATGTTTTACCACAGATTATTTCATTCAGAGACTAGAACTGTTAGACTTGTTGAATTGAATTTATACATTGTATATGGCCCATGCACACACATACTATAAAATAGGGGGTTTGTTTCTGTAGTTGTAAAAAGATGGAGTTCATAGTTACATAGACAGCATCCAGAAGTGCAGATAAATAGGAATGGGAGGGTTTTATAAACATTCATTTATATAGCCTTATTGTCCATTCAGTTCTTCTTCCTGTCAGCCACACAGCCATACAGTTATCAATCCTAGCACATTCAGCCAACATGTTCTTGAAGATTTCAAGGGATTTCCCATCATCTCCAACAATTGCTTCAAACTGAAAGAAAAAGCATAGTGCCTTAGTATGCTTTTTAATGGCATGTTTTTCCCATCTATCTAATCTCTGTGGTTACAACTGATAATTTTTTTTGCTAGAAAACATGGCTCAGGGAATAAAATGTAAATATTGATCGGAATGTTTACAGATATGTAATGAAATACTAAAATATGTTAACAATAACACTGAAAATATTGATAGTCCCTGTGTGTTGAGTGCAGGTGTTCAGATGATGTAAGTGAGGGGCTGCAGGGCAGCCTCTGTGAGAAGAGGATGGAGCTGCCCTGAGCTGGGCAAGAATCATTTCCAGATGGCTCCAGCCAGCCCATCACAGTGCATGGCTCAACCACAGGTGCACCTCTGGGAAAGCATGTGCAAGAAAGGGTAACAAAAATTCTTAGGAGTAGCTTTGAAAGGGAGTAGAAAGAATAAGGTGAAACAACCCTGCAGTCATCAAGGCCAGAGAAAAAGGTGAGGTAGGAGGTGCTCCAGGTGCCAGAGCAGAAATTCCCCTGTAGCCCGTCGTGAAGATCATGGTGAGCAGCCCATGCAGATCCACAGCAGAGCAGATGGACACACTCTGAAGGAAGGTGTAAGCCATGGTGATTCCACATAGGAGCAGGCTCCTGGCAGGAGCTGTAGCCCCTGTGAGACACTCAATGGACCAGTTCATTCCTGAAGGACTCATGCTGGACCATTTAATGAAGAATTTCAGCCCATGGAGAAGACACATGCTGGAGCAGTTAGTGAAGGACTGTATCCAAAGGAGGGACCCAATGTTGGAACAGTGTTCAGCTGCTGGAGTCCCTGTGAGGAGAAAGGAGCAGCAGAGACAAAGTGTTATGAACTGACCACAACCCCCATTCCCCATTCCACTGAGCCACATAGCCAGAATGAGGAGGAGGTGGAAGAGTTGAAAATGAAGGAGTGAAGTAGAATCTGGGAAGAAAAGAGGTGGGGGTGGACTGACCGTGGTTTGGGATTTCTGTTTTGTACCATCCTACTCTATTTCTAATTGGCAGTAAATTAATCATTCCCAAGTCAAGTCTGTTTTGGCTATGACAGTAACTAATGAGTAACCTCCCTGTCCTTATCTCAACTGACCAGCTTTCCATCTTATTTTCACCTCTGCTTGTTGAGGAGGGAGAGTGAGACTGCAGCTTGGTGGGCACTTGGTGGCCAGCTAAGGTTAACCCTCCACAATCTGTATTTATTTAATCTTTCATCTATCTAAACTAAAACTACATTTTTGTCTTCCCAAACACTCAAAAGCAATGTATTTGCTGTAGTCAGAGTAAATTTAATTGAGCATGACAATAATGTTTGAAGAAATATTTAGTAATGATAAACTTAACTTTAGAATATCAAAATAAAAAGAATGTTCAGTGATTTAGGAGTTTATAAATATTAGTCAGCTGTATCTAGACAACTACACCATTAGAAGTGAGCATTTTCTGGCAGTATCATATATAAAGTTAAATATTTTACAAGAAAGCAGCATCTTATTATTGTCACAGATGTCTAAGTATGTAATTTGATTCCAGAACATTGATTTCTGACTTAGTAAACAAATTAAACACCTTCATAGACAAAACCCTGCTAGCTCAACAGTGACAATTTTTAAGACGCAGACAATACAAATTTTTCATTTCAAATGCCTAAAATGAATGTTTTTTTCATTACTCCCACTTTTTGCCTAATGAAATCTTTGTATGACATGTCAAGAGCAGTGTCACCAAATCTAGTTTGACATGGTTATTATTTGAAATTTTCAGGGCTGGTATGCTTTATCTATTTCTGTTTGGTAAAATGAGGAAATAAGATTAAAAGATTGTTCACATTTTTTAAATCAACTATTATTAAATGGAGGAAAAGCAGAATTTCTGCTTTAATGCAAAGTACCCATTATTGTCTGTAATAACAGTGGATAAATGCCCAGAACAGAAAAAGAAAAGCACCTTCTGTGTTGTTCTTCATGTCTTAATTATGCTTTATTCTTCTCCATCTAAAATGGGTTGCTTGAACTGACAATAAATGTCAACAAATTAGTTAATGCCTGTTCTTCCTCAAATCTTTTGTAGTTTTCCACAAAGAAATACGAGTAGAAAGAGCCTTCAGTTAGTAGAGATATATTTCACTAGGAAAATTATATTCTTAAGCTTGACTTCAACACTAGTTTCAGATTATTCTTCAAGTTCGTTTCTTTAATGAGGTTGCTCTCTGGACATTTACAATTCAGTAGCAACAGCAGGAGAAGTGATACACTCTTACACTTCTGTTTTCTCAGTGCCTCATTCTCTTCCTTTATCTCCAATTAAGACCCATACATATCTATGTTTTCAAAGGAATTAGGGTTTGTCTTACAGGATTTTTCTTGGTTTTGAAGAAAATAGAAGTTGATAAAGTTCAGTGCTTCGAAACAGCTGGAATTGTTTTAGTAGAGTCACATATTCTTTTCTCTCTGGGGTTCTTTCTTCTTTGCACCTGTAGTCCTCTATTAACTTTCTTCTCTAAGCATTGAGGTAGAGTTTACACAGGCTCCTCTGTCTTACAAACGGCACTGAAGTCTGTACAAGCCATGAGCAATTACTGAAGAGTGTACATATGACAATGAAAATTTTAGCTGTGGCTTCTAAAATTACTTATACTGTATTTGTTTCTATGGAAATAGTCATGGGAAGATGACTTTGTACAGAGACTACTACAGGACTGTAGGATAAATTCTTTTTTGGCATTGCTATTTGAATATCCTGATGTTATGACTGATTTCCTGTATTTTATATAATGAAATGCAATTATTTGCTATGCTACTGCCTCTCACAAATACTAATGGATGATCCAGAGCTAATACATTCTACAGTCCAGTTGCACACTTTAAACAAGAGAACTTGAGTACTTTGGGACAGAATCCAAATGGTTGGTCTTTAAATGTGAAATAATTACACTGTGAAAGGTATTTTTCTCATAATTGAGATGAGCCCTTAACTACACTTCAGTCTTATTACAAAACTATACTCAAGAGGGAAAAAAATGGTGGTGGTTAAATAACATTGAGCAATATGGATTAACAAAAAACGAGAGAGAAAATTGAGAATTATTATTCAGCACAGGGTAATTGAATAAGTGTAGAGTAAATTCCTCAATTCCAAATTAAATGATCACTTCGTAAAGGTCTCTGAGAATTCACCAGTGGATTTTCATTAATAGGAGGCAGGTGCAAGCGAAACTGATTAGCAAGCAGTCTCCCTCAGAGCTCTTCATCATGCAGATGTAGGTCACAGCCTAACTGTGCAGTGAAAGAAGAAACTGAAATACATTTTTGAGGTCTTTATAAATGGCTTGCAAGTAAACAAGGTAGAAGAAATCAGGGATTAATCATGCGTGGGTTTAGCAAAAAAAGGTGTGGAGAAGGAAGACAAACTCACCAACATTCAAACACAACACCTAGTGAATGAGGGAAAGGCTATAGATGTTATCTACCTGGACTTGAGTAAAGCTTTTTACACCATTTTCCACAACATTCTCATGGAGAAACTGGCTTGGAGGTTAATAGATTGGACAAGTGCATTCTTCGCTGGGTAAAAAATTGTCTGGATGGCCAATCCCAGAGATTGGTGGTGAATAGGGATTTAGTCCAGCTTGCAACTGGTCACAAGTGTTGTTCCCCAGGGCTCAGTATTGGTGCTGGTCCTGTTTAATACCTTTATCAATGATCTAGACAGGGAATGATGTGCACCCTCAGTAAGATTTCAGATGACACTAAGTTGGGTGAAATTGTTGACCTGCTTGAGGTTTGGAAGGCTTTACAGAGGGATATGACCAGGATAGATTCATGGGCCAAGACTAGTTGTATGAAGTTCAACAAGGCCAAGTGCCAGGTTCTGCACTTGGCTCACAACAACTCCATGCAACACTACAGGCTTGGGACAGAGTGGTTGGAAAGCTGCCTGGTAGAAAAGGACCTGGGGCTACTGGTAGACAGTGACTGAATATGTGCCAGTAGTGTGTTCAGGTGGCCAAGAATCCTGACCCGTATCAGAAATGGTGTGACCAGTAGGACCAGAGAAGTGATTGGGCCTTTGTACTTGGTACTGGTGAGGGCACACCTCCAAATACTGTGTTCAGTTGTGGACCCCTCATTATAAGGACACTGAGGTTCTGGATCATGTTCAACGAAAGGCAGTGAAGCTAGTGAAAGATCTAGAGCACAGAAGTTCTGAGGAGTGTCTGAGGGAACTAAGGTTGTTTAGTCTGGAGAAGAGGAGGCTCAGGGGAGATTTGAAAGGAGGTGGTAGTGAAGTGGGAGTTAGTGTCTTCACCCAAATAACAAGTGGTAGGATGAGAAGAAATAGCTTCAGGTTCTACCAGATTAGATATTAGGAAGTATTTCTTTCCTGAAATGGTTGTCAGACACTGAAACAGGCTGATTAGGGAAATGGTTGTGCCACCATCCCTGGAGGTATTTAAAAGATGTGTAGACCTGGAGCTTAGAAACATGGTTTAGAGGTGGACTTGGTAGTACTAGGATATTGGTTGGACTTAGTCATGTTAAAGTTCTTTTCCAGCTTAAGCAATTTCATGATATGTCCACTGAGGGCGAAAACATAAGAATATATTAATAGGTGGAGGATGAGTATCATAACTTATACTGAATCTTCATAGTGCCTTCTACATAGTTGTGTGGCTGTTGAACCTCAGTGCACTTAAGAATTTCTCTCACTAAATGTATATTACACACTAATTTTTTATGCTTAATTTTTCACATGACCATGATATAATCATAGATGAGGAAGAATTACTACAAATGTGTTTACAAAGAATATCCTCCTAGCAGTTCGTTCAGAACTATTTTAATCATATTCCATAAATATTTGGAGAAGGCAGAAGAGGAAAAAAAGAAAGGAAGCTTAATAGGCTGGCGCATCACAACTATGCAATTTCTTGCAAATAACTTATCACTCAAGAATTTGAGTATTTTTAGTGTTACACTCAAACTATTGGTATATTTATAGTAATAGCTTTATGAGAAGTCATACGCTTTATTTATGCTTTGTATTTCAATAACAACTATTTTAGGCATGAAAAATGTACTTGCCTAATGACAGAAAATGCTGCATATACTATTATCTTTCAAGTAAACTTTTTTTTTGGAAAAAAAAAGGGAACTCATGGAAGTTCATAGATAACAAATAATACAGGTGTACTTTTAGTAGGACCTGTTTAGTCACCAGCAATCCATTTGTTCTTTCATTTGTCCAGCTCTGTAATATAATATTTCAGTGTCTGTGTTCTATGTAGTAAACAAGTTTTATAAAAAATCTCTGGACAACATAGAGTCATAGAATCTTAAAAGGGACCTTAAAGGTTTAGCCACCTCAGAGAAACGGATCCAAAGAAATCAAGTTTTTCAGGAGCTTTTCAAGTTCTTTTAAATATCTCCAAAGAAGGAGGTTTTACCACCTTTCTGAGTCCCTCACTGCTCCACCCTCTGGTTTTACCAACCTCATGAACAAAACTGTTATCTCTGCCTCTCTTTGTGCAGAGATAACAGCCCCAATTTTCACAGCAGTTCTCCACTGGACTCAGTTTCACAGTGGCTTTCTTGTCACTCTGAATACTGCTGACATTCATGTTTACTATGACCTTCAAAGGTCCTTGTGAATCTTGTAGAGCTGCTCTGCCTCCAGCCAGAACCAAGCCCATGTTGTTACATGTGGTTATTTCAAACTATCTGCCTTTGTTGAGCCTCAGGAGGATTCTATTATTCCATTTTCCCAGGGTTAACATTGCTCTGCAGCAGCTCTGGCTTACAGCCAATCACTCTTCCTCCCACACCCCTACTCCATGTGCTGTTTGGTATAATACTCAAAATTTGTTAAGGGTGCCTTCTGTCTCACAGTCTGGATCTAATAAAGACATTAAACAATACTGGCCTCAGTACTGACCCCTGAGGTGCATCACTAATAACTGGCCACAACTAGGGCTTTATATCATTGACCTCAAACCTTTGAGACCAATAGATCAGGCTATTTTTAATGCATTTGTTAGCCAACCTTCCCAAATCATATCTCAGTGGCTGTAAAGATAATATGAGAGATTGAGTCAAAGCAAACAACTTCTGCTACTCTTCCCTGATCCACAGGAGCAGTCATCTCTGAAGAATGTTATCAGGTAGGTTAGGCACAAGCTGCCTTTAGGAAATCCATACTGGCTGTTTCTAATCACTTTCTCTTCCTTCATGTACATATTCCCTGCAAACTTTGAATATCCACATGCTACTGTATGGTATTGGAGTAGTGTGTAAATACTCTGACAGAATCCAATCTGAAAACATAAACTAAATAATACATCAGAAAGCATTAATCAGACCAATTTAACCTCTCCAACTAGTAGAGTTCCCGCTTAATACAAAATATAACATCACCTCCAACATAGTTAGTCATCTTTGATTACCTTGATACCAGAATGTAAATAAGATATAGCAAAATTTAAATAATTAAGATAATTAGTGTACTCTATTACATTAATATAAGGAAAGAAGTTAATATGACTAAAAGTTGGGTTTTTTTAACACTATATATAGATTTGTGTATTAGATTTATTCTCTGAAGCTTATGCTGAAACTCTGAGCAATTATTTGGACTTGTGCAGCAAGTATTTAGATAAGTTTGGTAGGTCTTTTGAAAGACTTTGTTATGACTCAAAAAAAGCAAATATTGGACTGTTTGAGTGCTTTATCTCAACCTTTCCACACAACTGAGGTTTTTCAGCCTGGAGAAGAGAAGGCTCCAGGGTGACTTTGTTGTGACATATCTGTAGTTTAAGGGGCCTAGAGGAAAGATGGGGACAGACTTTTTAGCAGGGTCTTTTGTGACAGGACAGGTGTTGATGGCTTTAAACTAAACTAGGGAGATTTAGACTAGATAGAAGGAAGAAACATTTTAAAATTAAGGTGGTAAAACACTGGCAGAGGTTGCTCAGAGAGGTGGTAGATGCCCCATTCCTGGAACCATTCCAGCTCAGGTTGTTTGCAGCTCTGAGTAACCTGCTCTAGTTGCAGATGTCCCCGCTCACTGCAACGGGGTTGGACTAGATGACCTTTAAAAGTCCCTTCCAACTCTAACCATTCTATGATTCTGTGATTAATGATGCTGTATTATTTTTCACTTCAACTATAAATCTGAATTCCATAGGTTTGCAGTGTCTGTTTTTCTAAACTTCAACTTTTGGCCTATTCAGTATTGAATTCCTGGTTAATGTATTTCCAAGCTTTGAAATTTTGTGTACTGCCATATAATGTAATATTATAGTTCTTCACCTTCTTAGAATGTAGTTCAACTCCAAAATTAGATTTCAAGTGGAAATAAAAAAGGATAGAAATGAGATCATGTAATTAATATTCATTACAAGATCCTCACACAAATCAGTATCATTGACAATTTTTGAGCAGTGTGAGAATGACAGAACTTTTGAAATTCAGGCAATCCAGTTAACTGGAAGAGCTATATGAAGGAACTCACATAGCCTTTTCCAGGTGTTTGCAACCTCTAATGCTTAGGTCTATCATAAAAAATGCAGTTAATTTAGTTCACTTCAAAATCTTGCATGCTGTTTTTGCAAAGTTAAAATGTAGAATAGTTTGTTTAAAATATGTAATTGTTGACATGGTCAGTCTTGTAAAAAGTTGAATATTTAAATAAAATAGTTGCTGACAAGTAAGAGAGATCATGCTTTTAGTAGCTTATGTAAAATATTTTGCTATGATTTTTCTGACTACAGGCATGAAGACATCCAGATGACTGCATAGGTAGTAGAAATAGTAGAAATGAATTTTTAGTATAAAATATTGAAACCCTAAAGTAAGTATTCGTGAAAGAATCTTGAGCTTTTTTATTGCTTTTTTATCAACTAAGTAGAACTTTCATGTTAAAATTCCACTAGACTTGTTGCAAAATAACAGATTTTGTAGGTTATATGCCTTTAGATTGCTGTTACTAGGGCTTTACTTATAGCTTTTACTCTAAAAAGGAATTTTTTCTATAGATAAAACATGACTCCTCACACAAAGGCACAATGGCACACTGTAGTGTCAAACACAGAAAGAAAGGAATACTTCTGGAGTCTACTTTGCTGTGGCTGTTGATAGTACCCAGGACACCCATTAAACTTTCTCCAGGTAGCTGTTCTCAAGCCTTGTTGACTGCAAACTGATAATGACTCGACTGCTTCTCCTTACTTTACTGATCACTCTCCGGAGAACTAATTTATTGATTCATTGATGACTTCTTTTATGATGCAATTACCTGATTCACTACTTCTGTTGATTGTCCACTTATTGATTTTATTTGCTCAGCTAATTTTTAATCCTTAAACTTTACCTATTTAATTCCGCTCCATTGCCCATGAATTTTACTTATAATGAGTTTTACAACCTAATTGACTCTGCACCTACATGATTTTTGCACTTGATTAGTTGTGTTTATGCAATTAATTGCTTGATTTATACACCTCTAATTAATTGTTTACTGCTTAATCGTATCATTTCCTGGTGCTGAGTTGACAAAAGTTTTGGTGGCCGTAGTCACTTTCAGCTAATATTTGTCTGCAGTAGATCATGTCTGCTTCTTAATCCCTACTTTTCTCTATCAATTCTACTTTTTTAATGACCTCATTATTTTACTTTTACTTTTCTTGAAATTAAATAGTCAATAGTGTGTCAACTTCTCTTTATGAATTCATTCATTGGTTTTAATAACATTTATATTCAAATTTTACTTCTTCTAGTTAGAAGTTAAGAGCATGCTTATGCAACGAAATCTAGGTTTAATCCCAGATCATTCTGTTATTTGAGATGAATCCTGGCAAATTAACTGGAGTCATTCATTAAAAAAAAAAGGAAAAAAAAGCCAGAAGTAGATCCACACAGCATAGGCAAGAATCCAAGTATTTTTCCATACAGAACAAACCACAAGGCTATGTAATACTGCTGTTGAGTTAGTCCTACGAATCTTAGGAGAAAGGAGAGGTACCTCACTAAAATTAATCTACAACTCAAATTTCTGAGAAAATTACACAAGACATAGACTCATAAATCTCGTATGAATGTGCTTGGTTTTAATGTGTTTTTGTTTATTTGTTGGGTTTTTTTTTTTGTTTTCTTTGGCTGTTTGTTTTTTTCTTCTCTTCTTAAAGGATCATACCATCAATACTACCTCCTCATTTTCAGAGTTTTTCACAGTTATGTATCTGACTTCTAGAGTGAGCCTAGTCTTTGAATCCTAAAAGGATGGGACCTCTCAATGTTCAAACAGAATTCTGCTTTATGGGCAGACTGCTGGAAACATGAAATGCCTTGATAATATGGATAGATACTGTGGATCACTCTTGAAAGGAATGTAGGCAGCCCACTACAGACACAATATTATATGCTTTCTGAATCACTTTGCTACAACCAGGCAGAGGTTAAGAAGCAACTAAGTAGATTTGTTGAGTGTCTTTTTTTGCAGAAAGGTTTTAACTGGGTTTAACTGAACGATCAAGCTAATAGATTTGATGGACAGAAGACTAAAATTACTCCTCAAGAGAGAAGACCTAGATGCAACTGTGATTCAAACCTCTTTAAACATCACTCAGCTGCTTCAGTAAGCTAATTTCTGTATGGAAAAAAAAAATCAAGCTCCTAAATAGTGATATTAGACAGTTTGTGGAATGTCTTCCAAGTTCTAAATTCTGTTATTAAATTAAATATTTTATTTCTAATTTGTTTTTAAAATATTGTGAAAAAATAAAGCTGCACCAACTGGCAACATATTGTTTCCTCCAAATATAACATAGATAAAATAAACATTGAGTCATAGCATTATGACAACAAGGATATGTACATAACAGACTGCTGAGCCAAAAAGAATGAAATGTTGAATTCCATTTTGATCCAGTCTGCATTATATAAAAAAAAGTAATGGTAATTTGGGCAAACACAATTAATGTCCTCAATCAACATAGAAGAAATTAGACTAGGCTAAAGCAAAAGGATAGAAAAAGGTGGGTTTTTTTCACAGTTTTTTATATCTGGTAGGCTCTGGTGGGAGCTGTGGGCACCCAACAACTTGTGCACCCCAAGTCTACTCATTGATGGGGTGGGGTGAGGAGCAGGAAAGACCTTCACTCTGTGTAAGCACTGCTTAGTGATAGCTAAAACATCCCTCTGTTATCAGCACCGTTATCAGCACAAATCTAAAACACAGCCTTGTACAAACTGCTATGAAGGAAATTAACTCATTCCCAGCCAAAACTAGCAAAAGTACATAGGGAGATGAAATGGCTAGGCTAAGCTGAAAGCCATGGACTGTTATCTTTGAGAAAAAGATGAGCAGAGCTGAAGAAAGAAGTCTTTGAACAAGCACAGATGCAGTGCGTTAGAAATGGAAAGCTGTAAACCTATAAACTTAAATAATTTTCTCAGGAGTGAAAGAAAGAATTTAGACACATCTAGAAGGCAACAAATATGGGAAGGACAAATCATTTCAAAGAAACTTTATTTCTTTTTGATAAGAGGATAAAAGACTTTGTGGATAGGGCAGTATGATGATATCACATATACTGATATACCTAGTCATATTGAGTGTCTCAACAGTAATACTTTTGAACCTATATCTGATAGGATTGCATATCAGAGGTGAGTGAACTATTTGAAGCTACTACTGACTAGATATACATTTGAAAAACAAGTTCAAAATTGGTTGGTTTGTTGGTTTTGTTTTTTTGTTTGTTTGTTTGGGGTTTTTATTTGTTTCTTTGTGGTTTTGTTTTTCTGACAAACTGGGAGGATACATAAAGTTGAATTCATTCTAAATCTGATACCATTCAAAATGTCATTAAGGTTTTTGATGATTTAGTAGTATGCATATTAAATCTGCTGATGACAGTAAATTTGTGTAGGCCTAGTGGCAGACAGGACTAGTCTTCAGAGATATATCCATGTTTTGGAAAAATAACATAGAATATATATAAATAGGATGAGATTCAGTTTCCTACACTTAAAAAAAAATCACATAAATGTAAGAACTGAGGATAACTAACATGAAACAACAGTACCATGTTGGTATGAGGAAGACAAGATACAAAGCTACACAGAAAGGCTCTATTTGTGAAACTTGCAACAATTTGAAAATTATATTTTTCATAAGAAAACATCGAACTGAAATATTGGGAACAGCTTGAAGTATCAACTTTCTAAGAAGGTCCAGAACAGAGTGAGAAAAACTGCAACATAGCTATTAGATCTAAGGAAAGTTTGTAGGACATAAACTTGCTAAATCTAGAGAGGGTGAATGGAGGCTCTTAGTTCTAGGTCACAAGCTGCTCTTGGTATTACCTTGTTCATGGTATTATCTTTGGCAGAGTAGAAAACTCAAATAACAGCCAGATGTGGCTGTATATCAAACAGCTGATGTATTATTGTCATGGATGTCTCCTTGACCAACTCATTGTAAAAACAAATCTGTATATCTGTTTTGCCATAGTACTTTCCAGCCTTCTATATGTTTATTTTTCCCATTCATGTTTCAGTTTCATGAGTTAGAAATTCAGAGGAAGGCATATTTGTCCAATCTGATACCAGAGTATTTGAAAATCATTTAAAAAAATTTCTAATCTGGTATTCAGTTCATGTAAAACATACTCTTTACTATCACTAACTCACTAAACAAATTGCCACCATTTTTAGATGAAAAATGGACATTATAAGGAATTATAATGGCAAAAAATGTGTTTTTTCCTCAAGGAAGTGCTAGTCACTCATTGATGCATTCTTCATTTACTTAAGTGAAATAAGAAAATACTTTTCTAATTTCATTGGGATTATAAATTTTTGTGTTTCACAATATCTAGAGCAGACAGGCTGTGTAAAACATTTGCCTCCAGGCCAAAAGCTGAAGTGCTTACTTTTTTCAGATGAAAACCAAAACACCATGATCTGTTGAAAAAACAATCTTGCTGAGAAAATCTGGATCACAAACAAAAGCTTTTTAATATTCCAAGATCAAGCAGAGATGAGTAATATATTGTGAATACTTCATAAACCTGTCCATGTATTTTTCAGGCTCGTCTTTCCTAGCTGTACTTCTAGTAAAATTAGTAAAGCTTTCATATTCTACACAACTGACTGCAGAAAGCAGAAAAGAAATGACAGCTCCAGGTCCAAGAATATGAGTTTAGGCAAGACAGGTGTTGTTTTGTTCCCTGCAGTCTTATACCAAATCTAGTGCCACAGAAGCTGCAAGTCCAAATGGAAGCCCAAAAAAAAGCATAAGGACAGTTACAAAATCACAAAACACATGTAAGGGAAAAATATGAACATTTACTTGCATTTTCCCATCTAGCAACAATCCTCCTGGTACCTTTGTGCAAACAAATACATGAAATATACTTACTTCTAGTTAATCCCTAAAAGCATGGAGCTTGCCTTTGAACACTGCTGAAATCTTTGCTCAGGAAATAGAAAAACTTCAGGATCCCTTCATAACTGCTTAAAAAATGCTAAGCAGTTCAGAGGTAGAGTGCAAAACTGTGCAAGCTCATATGGAGTTTTGGTTCTTTGTAGATAGCAGGAATTGTTGTGAGATTATGAGATGGAAACAGCCAATGGAGTTTTCGGTACACAGAGACCTGAGATAAAAACAAAACACAGTATTGCCATTTTGTAACAGCTTTAATCATGCATAGCAGTTTGTTCTAATGAATATGTATGAGACACTGATGAACATGAATGATTGATATCTGTGATTCACAAAGTGAAGAAGCTTATCTACATGCAGATTAAGTACCTCAGAGAAAACTATTCTTCCTCTTCTCCCTCCTGTTTTGGCAAAATTCCTGCACCACTGAATGTCAAAACTTGGCTCTTTCCTGCAGTAACTGCTTTAAGCTCATAATAACAAATGTTGATTATTGTCTTCAAATAATACTTAAAATTGAGGTTTCTCAGAATCATTTGGAAAAAATATACAACAGCTGCTATGCAGAACACTATTTTAAAGTATTTAGGAAATACAGCATGCATTAGACAGACAAAATCTGATTGGTATGTCTTTTATATTAATGTTAATATATTTGACAGAGCTGATATTGGAAATAGAAGCATTTTGCAAAAGCATTGTGAATTTATTTTACCAGATATGATAATGAATAGAGATATACATGGGTTTAAAACTGTAGGTTGAAGATAGCTAGTCTTGGACCAAGTGAACCTTTCTCATCACAGTCTGAAATTTCTCTTACACAATATTAATCCACAGACAGCATAAATATTGGAGTCCAAAGTAAAACTTGACTTCACATACTTTCATATAGCACAAAATGCCTGAGGAATAAAAAAACCAAAATCTGAGGCAATTTATGAGATTTGTTCATATTTTCCATGTGATTTAGATGTTTAATTCTGTCACACAAGTACTATGATTAACATGCAATGCCAGGCTCCATCTGTTTTATGTTTGAACAGAAAATAAGAAGTGTATTAATAGAGTAAAATTATACATGTTTGCATTGCATTTAATACACGGAACAGATATTCTATGCATGGTGGACTAACATGTCTCTCAAGATGTAGAAGGGTGTAACAAGAAGTGCTATAACCTTTGTACCCTAACCATGTCCTACAAATTCATCTAGTTACCTGCACTGATTTCCAAGGCCAGTTGTCCTATGAATTAGGCATTTCTTCTACATTGAGATCCTGTTCTAGGAATGAAATTCATAAAACTGAAAGAGTATTCCCAGAAAGTGGTCATTTATAGCTTTCAGTTTTGATGGAAAACATTGCAGATTTTTTTCAAATATGCTGAATAGATATTAATTCTGCATGTGGTGGTTGTGTAGGCAAAATTACCTTTACTGAGTGAACAGCTTTGGGTTAGCTTTATGATCTATTTCAATCCTCAGGTGCAGGTTAAAAGTTGTTATTTATATCTCAAGGAAATCCCTTCAAAGCGCACCTTTCAGCTTTTTTAGACTCTGCCCTGATAATGATTTAAGAAGTCTTGACCTGGTCATCACTGGGAAGCAATGAAGTTTGAAGTAGAGGGAGGAAGATGTAGAACAAGAGAAAAACTTTTCTCCATGAAAGGAAAAATATGTAAATGAAAGTTAGTGAAAACATTTGGAATAGACCAAAACCAGCCAGTGTTAGAGAAAATAAAGCAGGAAGAAAAGCTGGAAAAGAGAGAAGTGAGGCAATCTATTTGTTATTTATAATGGCACCATTAAAATTTATTTACCATGTATTCAGTACAACAATTTGATAGACCAGTCTATTATTCTGAAATACTATTTTCTTTAATTAAAAAACCCACAATTTTTTTAGATCAATACCTCTGATATACCACAATGAATCAACAATAATGTACTCTTCTGAAGGTGATTGTCATTAAAAATAATTATACACATTACATTATCTGCACTCAAGACCTGGACTTTGATCTAGCAGTGAATTTCCCCATGATAGGTCAGACAGTGTAAGGATGTTCTATCCCATTAAAAAAAATTACCTTCCAATCTATTTGGTGGGAAAATATTGGTGTAATTTTTATTGTATTTTAAACTTTTTCATTATTTTATGTATTAAACTAGATTATATGGTAGAGCAATTATTCATACAGTTTCATTAACTGGTATATCTAGCTTTTGACACAGAAATATATTCTGATGCATCAATCAGAAATGTCAACCATGTTAATTTATATAATTTGAATTTTATAAAAGATGATTATTTTTGATTACTTTTTGTTAAGTGACTGTGTATCAGAAGAAAACTACAGTAGGAAGAATAATTACTTTGCTAAATATTTTTGGATTCTGCTGTTATTATAATCCTTAACATGGTTAAAAGTTATGCAAATGTCCTGTGTCTGAATGGTCTTTTAAGACTGTGCATTGCACAATTAGTTGTGGCATAGTATATTTCACTACATTTAATTCCTATCCAGAAAAATATATGTAACATCTACTGTACTTTAAAGTTTTTTTATGGGGAATATAATTGGCATAGGTGCGGGCAACATCACAAGAGAAAATAGTCTTTAAATAAAGAGTGCAAAGATTTAGTACTTAATGAAATACCAACCAACAAATAATTACTTTAGAGAAATCTGTCTTAAATTTGTTTGATGCTTTTAAATGCTCTTTTTGATATAGTTGCATGTACATACTGTATTTCCACATGTGGCACTGAGTGGCATGGTTTAGATGTTGTGGTGTATTGGGTCATAGGCTGGACTTGATGATCCTGGGGGTCTTTTCCAGCCTTGGTNTTTCCCGTGGGCAATGAGTTTAATGCTCCCTCTGCTGTTGGCACAGTTATGGCACCAGGGGCCACAGGAGACCCCAAGTGATTTTCAGACTGTGCCTGATTCTGCACTAGTGTATTGGTATTTATGATAACTCTCCCATCAACTGTCTTAAAGATGATCAGTTCCAGGAAAGCATTCCCCATATTTGTCATTTCAATGACATACTGTGAACTTAAACTTGTCCATATTCAAATGAATATAAAAGATCTTGCTGATATAATTGTTAATGGCTATATCATCTAGAGCTAAGCTTTATTATTTCTGTCATTAAATCCTGATAGCTTTAAATCTGTTAATTTTTGTAGATGGACAAAGAATAAGGACTAATGTTCTCAATGACTTTATTTTTCCTATGAAAATTGAAGAATTCTTGATATGCTACCATAAAACACAGGAAATCTTGTCTACATTTGTAATGTAAGGGTTTCAAAGTGTTTTGATTAGGATACCCAGGACTACTGTGGGAGGAACAATACAGAATCTATTTTATATTGGGGATAATGACAGTAGTTACACTTCTCTAGGATGAAATCACCATAGGTATATAAATTAGACCTAAAGCACATGCTACCTAATTTACATTTAACTCTGTAATAGTCTCCAAATTTTTTGATTCACACATAGATACAGGTAAAATGATAAAAGGAAAATCTAACACTAAGATCCAGAGATGCTCCAATTTTTAAAAAATATCATTTTCACATAAATTTCAAGTGAAAAAAGCATCTGCCTAACTCCCAAAATTATGACTTGCACTTTCATTCTTGAAAACATTTCCAGTGTTTATAAATGGACACAGCACTTGCATGATGCAATTGGCATAGCACATGATGATTATTTTCACTTTTAAAATCAATGGTGGTATATTCAGGGTTTTTAGAGGACACAGCTACTTACTCAGGTAGAAAGTGCATACACTTAAAGACGTATAAATATCTCTCATTGTCAGGGATTTCCATGTGTGATTAAAGTTCCTTGCCCTTCATGCATTGTACAATATCCTTGACTCATAGACATCACAGTATAAATTAGAGGAGTCACCAAGAGTGAGCAGTAGGTCTTTAAAAACTTGAATGGCCTTTCCCTCACACTGAACTTGCTAGCAGTACACATTTAATACTTGAAGAGCAATGCATATATAATATCTAATATCTTCAGGGAGCAAATAATAATAAATTAATTTCTTCTTTTTCCCATCTCAGTGAAGAATTTGAAATCAGTAGAACAATAATCTCATCAACGTCTCATTATCCCTGCATAACAATAAACCATACTAAATTTTCCTTAGACAGTTAGTTTGAAAATTAATGGCATTAATACTGAAACATCAGGAAGATATTGTCACCAATGGTACTAGAATAGTATAACTTTCAGTTAGATGTCCTTGATATGCTTCAGCGAACATATTTCATTTTAATATCAGCTTTTAAATCAACCTCCAAGTACATCTCATGATAATAAAGAAGGTTATAAATTAATTTGCATAATAAAACAATAATCTTAGTGCACAGTCAGAATTACAGTGCATATTTTAATACCATTATACCTGTTGATTTAAATCTTACTTACTATTTCTTATTCTTTCTAAAGAGATCAGCTACCAAAGTTGATATGAAAATTGAAAGGCAATGTGCTGCTTTGCCAGGATTTTAATGGCCTTGGTGATTTCAAGTGAGATACAGCTTTATGACTCAGAGAAATGTTTTTAATGTTATGTATTCATGAGAATGAATATATATGAAGAGTGTATATATGACATCTTTAAACAACTAAAGCTATTCAACAGAACTAAAACTCATTTTTTCTTTGCTTGTCTTCCATATCTTCTTAGTCTTACTGAAAATTCACAAAACTACCTGTCTTAAAAACCCTATCACTCATAAAGCTCACATATGTTGTGGCAACTCTTACCTGCAATATTTGCTATGGCAAAGCTCACACATTGTGTAACAAATTGCTTTTTAAAGCAAATTTGACTCTGACCTTGACTTTGTCAAATCTAATATAGTCACTTTAAAAATAAGCATAGTGAGTGGTTCTGGAGAATTTATTGTTTCTTTATTATTATTAATGGGAAATAATTCTAGCTAGGTTTCTAGATGTTTTTATTTCATTAATTCACTGTGGACCTCAAAAGATCAAGCCACTCCTTGATGTGTCATTCCCTTAAGGAGATTACTCATACTGCATCCAAGAAAAAAAACAACCTGTTGAAACAGTACATTTATTTAGTCAGCTAATAAAATTCTTTGGTGTTTTCTATTTATTCCTGGAGTTAACATAACTAGTAAAACCCTGGGAAAAAAAAATACATTTCTCCCATGTACTTCACCCATACCTAAAACAACATTTTTCACAGAATCATTAAGGTTGGAAGAGATCTCTAAGTTCATCAAGTCCAACCATACCTATCACTACCATACCACTAAATCATGCCCTTAAGTAGAGCATCTAAATGTTTCCTAAACACCTCCAGGGACAGTGAGTTCACCACTGCCCTGGGCAGTCTTATCTAAACATTTTTTCAAATGCTAATTGGTAATTTTGTTTTATATTTGTGGTTTTACCCAATCAACAGACTTGATAATATAAGTCTCAATGACAGTGAGCAAAGCAGTTGCCTTTAATGTTTAAATGTTTCATGGCAGAAAAAAGAATGGCACAAGAATGAAATTAATTTATGCAGGAGGAAGGAGTAACAATGAAAATATTTCACCTTTCTTTTACATTGATTTTTCTGCTAACACCACTTGTAACACCTCATTTATGCATGCCATGAAATAAGGCATGCATAAAATAATTGAAATGCATCTGAAAAGATAGCTTCAAAAATAGTGCAAGAACCAAAGAGATAGCCATAACATTTACTAGTAAAAATGACATATTTGGAGGAACACAGATGTGCATCCAGTTCTCAAACAGAAATGCATCATTGCTGTGGAGAACAATGACTCTACATTTAAGTGAATTAGACAAATTAGACTAATTTGAAAGATGAAATGGCTGTTACTCATGGAGCAGAGGACAGGGAGGATAATGTGGAAGCAGAGGGAGAGGTGATAACGTTGTTATCACCTTAAGGACAAACAGGCTGATAATTATCAGTCATGGAACATTAAGCTGTTATGTGTGGGTAGGGAAATACTGCAGAGTATCATAAAGTTGATATCTCCACTTGAAGTCATGAAGTCATAATGTTTATGGACTTCCTCGGGCTCATCTTTTGAAGTGCTTTGTAGTTCTCTCAGGCCTAAGTGGTCAAAGATGGAAAATTACTTGTCAAAAGCGTTCTAGTGTTAGTTGTACATTCCCATTTTTTCCTTCATTGTAGGCATGGAGTCATTCTGACATGTAGATGTTCAGTTCCACCTACACAATTACCAGGAGACATCTGTTTTATCCTGTTGTGTGCCTGTATGACAACCAGCAAGTCTATTTTTTCTGTTGTTTGATGAGGGGTAGAAGGGACGAGATTGTTGAGATAATTTTGGGGCACACAAGTCCTTTTCCACAAATTTACCAACACAAAACACATGTATGCGATTATATCAGCTGATATCATAAAAGATATTACCTCTTACTAGAACCCATACCTTGCTTACATATTATGCTATTGAAGACGTAAGAGCACTGTTCCTACCTCTAAGATATATCATTCTAAGTAGACTAGAAATCTTTAACTCCATTTTTCTCCTTTTTAAAATGTCAAACTAGTTTGCAGGTGTTTTAGAAGGAAGAATCCAAACCACTGAACTAACAGCATAGCAAACCCACACATTAACTTCCTGCACAGATAGAAATACAATAATTATATCCTCTCATATCCCTGGGGGAACTGTACATATTGCTCTATAAAAAAATAAACCCCAAAGTTGTCAGTGTAAATCAACATGGCTCTTTTGCCTTTAGTGAATCTGCTGATTTCTGTTTGTTCAGGGTGTAGCAATGCAGCTGAGGAGATATGGCTACTCTGAGAACCCCTACTCTTACCTGTCTCACTTCAGAAACAAACATCTGCAGCATATGCTTTGAAGTAGAAGAGGAAAGACACAGCATCTGTAGTCTGAAATAACTTCCTTGACTTTATACCCAGTGTCAAAAGAAACTTTCACAGAACTGGTCTAAGTGGGAAAGAGTGATTTATTGTAGTGCTTTTCATAACCTGGCCACTAATATTTAAGCAAAACTACCAGAGATTAGGTATAACAGAAACCCACGTGAGTACATACACTGCAGTTAAAAATCAGCTCTGTAACAGTGATGAGTGCTCTTTCTGGGTGACTGAATGCATGACTAGGGACTCAAACATGTGGAAATGTTCTGGGAACACACATGAGCATCCTACATCACTGTGATGAAACAGGATTTGGAAGCTAATGGAAGACTGAAATCTTCCTACCTTCCCCTATCCACTCTATCTTTGAATTTTTCCAATAATATAATGTGTCTGAAGTAAAAAAATCATGGGACAACATAGAATAGTTTGGAGAATGACAAGCAAACAAGCAGCAAATACATATAGACATATATATAGACTAAGCATGAAGAGCAGAGAAACTCTAAATCTTGTTTCACAAGAGAGATATTAAAAAGACAGGCAAAGACTTACCATTTTTCATACTACTGTAAGTTAGTTCCAGCTAACATTTACTGAGATTTTTATTAGATGATGTCTAAACTGTCATAACATCTAGTTGGCAGAAGATGAATTTCAGTAGTTAAGAGAGAACACCGTAGGTATAGTAAATATCAATCTGTGAAATATTATAACTGCAAGAAATTATTACCAAGTTCTATTTCCTTTATCATCAAATTGAATATCCCTTTAGAGTGTTTTTTAATTTGCATTTGAATGACCACAATGTTTCATCTGTGGAAAATGTGCCTTCTAGGAAATTATAGATTCATGTTGTGCTGATCCCAAAGTAAAGCCAGTTTGAGATGCTTTGCCTTTCTAGTGTCTCATTTTCCTCGTGTCCTTCTTCCTAGTTTTACTTTTTGAGAATTGGATTTATTTGATGGTCTACTAACACTCCTCCACACTCAGATCTTCACAGCTGGAGAGTGGGGGGCAAATGGAAAGGAATTGGTGGACATGAGAGAATATGAATTTCTTAAGTACTTCTACTCCTAAGGCCTACATATATATTAACTGAACATTTAGCAGGATCAATATATACTTTTCCCTACTTGCTGCATAAAATAACTACTTATCTGTCATCAGTTTCTTGGAACTCAAATGCAGGATTTTCAATGTTCTGTAGTTACACTGAGTATGTGGATTGTCTTCTGTATTACAGTGCTAAATACGTAATTGTTTAAAAAATCTGTAGCTTGCAGAGTAACATATTATAATAGACAGTCTCAGTGCCTTATAACTGTTTTAATCTTAATGAAAGAAGTGTATTTGTCAGCTCTCAAGGAGGAAAAATATCACAAAAACCTCTCCTCTGTTCAACTTCACTGAAGAGTGCAGCTTGTAGCAGTCAGATAGATCCTCAGAGTGTGTGCACATCACTGCCACTATAAACTAAAGATAACCTGTGGTTCAGTGCCTGCTAATAGTAAGAGAATCTTGTCTTAAGTTGTCCGTGTCTTCTATTTCAAGATGACAGCAGGAGAATAAAGAAAACAAAATATATAATAGCTTTGATCCTTTTTGTAACCCTTATCTTTCAAGACTGAAAGAAACAGCAAATTTCCATAGTTTTCAACCATAGTAAATGTCAGTATTTGTTCCCACTGTTTCACAGTGGAAGTAATACACATCCATGGATTCAATTTATATACAACGATAAAAGCTATTATGAAGTGTTTTTAATTTTGATGACAAATGTGCAATCAAAGCTGACAAGATCTGGCTTTACTTACCTCCTTGAAAACAAACTGAGATCCATTAACTCTAATAGTATTTCATAAATTATTACCCCAAATCTACAGAATAAAGCAATTAAATACACTTTCTATCTATAGTTGATAAAAATTAATTAGTAGCAACGGAGAATAAAAGAAAGATACCTTCCATTTCAAGAAATTCCATTTTATATATTCAGATGATTACAAAATAGTAATCATAAGCAAAAAGTAATAAAGTCAGCTAAACAGAAAAAAATGAAATGAAAGAACATTTCTTACACTACAAAAATTATATGGAACCTATCAACTGAGAGTAGCTTCATTATGACTCAGCTCCTTTGAAACTTCCCACACACTCTTTGCAAAGGAAAAATCAGAAAAAAAAATTCTTCAACATATAGCTGAAAGTATAGCTGAATTACAGTAAGTTAATTTTCTATCAGCCTCTTTAAAGAAGCAGAACATAATTAAGATCTGCTTGCATTGTAAGTATATTCAACATATACCTACTTCTATATTGTATAATCTTGTTTCTGTGTTGCTATTGCTCCCAATACCAAAATGTTCACAGAAATACTTTTTTAAAGAAAGGATGCTGAAAATATAAATGCAGTCATTAGCAACTGTGTTTATGTCATACCCAGGCTGAGCTACCATGTTTTCTAAATTCCTGAGACTGAATCTGATCTCAAAAGAGAGACAGATCACTTCATCTCTGACCTGTGTTGAGTTACTCTTACAGGTACTTTGAGTTCAAGGCTTGTACAAACTACATTATAACTGATAAACTTCCATTTTGACTAAAGGATAATTGAATTCAAGTTTGATTTTCTTCTTTTTATTTTTAAATGAATTCTAAAATGCAGATTGAGCCCTAAACCAAGATACTAAAGAAAAAAAATCTATTAAACTGTTAATTGATCACTTTTAGAAATAAAACATGTTGTTTAGTATAACAGTAAATCATCCATGTATGCCTTTTTCTGAAGACTCCAGTACAAACACTGCAAAATAAATTACTGAAGGAATTTCACTGATCTGACATAGTTCCTCAGTTTCAGGGTTAAAGGTATGTCTTCTTGCTTTATATGTTCCAAGGAAGGATTATTTGCTGTATACAGATTACCCTTAATCACTTGGAAAAGATCCCAATGTCATGTTTATCAACAACCCCAATAGTAACAAAGTAGGATTTCATTGTAAATTCATAGAAAAAATATTTTCTTGCCACTTAGACAATAAAAGGCTCAGAAACTTTCACAGCTTATTACAGGAGCAGTTAAAAAGAAAGGCTAACTTAAAGCACAAGGCCACAACGTGGAAAAGTAACAAGCACAGAGGAGGCAGTCACTCCTAAACAGAGGTAGCAGGAGCATTTATTTAGCCTTGGTATGTGAGAGAGGATTAGATCTTAAATCAGCTGATGAAACACTCTGCTTTCTCCTCCAATGACCTTTTGCTCTTAGCCTGCATCTCTTTAAATTCTTGTCAAGATTCTATGGGCTCTTGCCTTCTGCTCATCTGTGCTTTGTACAAGCTCAGCCTGCAACAAAACAACCCGCTACTATTCTTCAGGTTTCCTGCTTTTCTACTCCTCTCCTTTGTTCTTTGAACATATATAAAAGATAAGGCATGCATCAATTTTAGATCAGCAAAAGGACAATTAAAATAACTCCTCATCTGCAGACTTTCAAAACGTGGAAAGAAAAGATATAACACGTAGGCAAGCGTCAAAGTAAGAGTAAGGTTTAATAAGAACTTTACTGACTCTTCTTTACTTTTATGTATCAAGTTTTTATTTTCATGAGAATTTCATCTGTTCATATCTTTGCAGTGGTTCTCAAAGCCCTTGCCATATCTTGCAAAAGTCAATGAATTTTCATGAATACTTATAACAATAATTAAAAATTTAGCCAGACTCTAGTCTCTATTCAATCAAATGTTGTTTGTGAGGTGAAGAACCGAGCACATGGCTTAATTAAATCTAAGCCCATATCACTTTTTAACATTATAATTAGTACAAATAAGACCAGTGAGGGAGGGGGGCAAATACTCATGAGCTGTTCCTGAGTCTTTGACAGTTGCTGACAGAAAAGAATGCAAAGATATACTCACACAACTGGAGATGAAGAGAAATTACATTCTAGGCTGGCAATGCTCATACTTAATATGGTGCCTCATATTAAACTTATACCATTTTCTCATTTGTCAGGCTACCAGAATAGAAAGAGAGAGAGATCAATAGCTAGATTTAATATATCTGCAAAGCACAGATAAATCCACTTCTGCATATATTAATGATATCTCTGTATCAGAATGTGAAAAGGATAACAAAACACAAGTTTTTTAGCATTACTATGTAGAATACAATTGCCTTATGGTTTTCTGTAGCTAAGACATTCATTATTGTCAGTTTGTTACCATACTTTATTTAATATGAATACAAAGAATATCACACTGAATAGGTTTACTGCACTCATAAAAGTTTGATCCCACAAAGCAATCTATTGCAACACAGATTTAAGAATCTTTTCACTAGCAGAGATACTTTAAATAGCTGAATGGGAAGCCAGAGAAGTACAGAATTTCAACTTTCAATTACCATTTTGAGTGACATCAAATCTGACTTTGGCTGCTGTGTAGTTTGCTATGTCATAATGAAAAATTATCTTCTGAAAGGAAGAATTCAGATGAATTAATGCTTGTAAATTAAACACTGCAGAAAATACAACATTTAGTGGAAAGCAACTGTGCAATTATTAAGCAAAGATATGACGGTTCATGATGTTATACTCTGCCATAGGTCTGTCTTTTTTGTCACAAAGGCATCATAACACAGAAGCCTAGTAAAATGAGTGTTCTCTTGGATATGCTGGACTGGTTGTGGAAAATACACTAGTCCTACCCGTTTCCCTACAGGTCTCAATTTCCTTGCATTGTTATTTCTACATCTGCCCTTTGTCCAGCTATGCAACACAATGTATAGGCCATGGAGTCAGAGCAGCCCAAACAGAATGGGTTCAACAGCCTGCCTCCCAATGGGAACAATTATTTTAAAGAAAAGCAGTGGGAAACAGGAAGGATAGAAATTCCCCAGATGTACACAACAAGTTTGTTGCCATATGCAGTAGGACGTTTCAAGGACTGACAACTGAGACACATTTTCTGTTAAACAAAGCTCTATTTTCTTCAAGAAGGTGGCCTATAGGAGACATGCACTATAATGTCACACTTAACTGTATTCTTGTCTATCCTAATGTTGATTTAGGAAACTATATAATATATAAGTAGATGTCATCCTAAAATAAATCAAATGCTGTTGCATTTTTTGTGGCCAATGTTTTTCATGCCTCAAGGAGACTGACTGATATACTTGGTTTTTCATCTCTGAAGTACACGTCCTGTTTTTTACCAGTGTATTGGGTTTGGCTGAGATGGAGTNGTTTCCCTTTTAACTTTGCATTAGTTTGATTCTGGGAAGTAGTTATTACTAGAAAAGAATATATCATCTTTACTTGATCTTTTACTGGTGATCAACAATAAAATGTGCAGTAAAAAGGGATGATGGAAGAATCTTCTAACAGCTTCTTTTCAATAACATGAGGCAATGTTTTGACAAAGATCTAGTAGATGCCTTAAAAGTATTGCCACGAGCATAACATAGATTTAAAGTAGAATTTATATGTTGATAAATATTGGTAAATCCATCCATCCATATATATATATATATATATATATATATGTTATATTGTGATTTAATAGGTCATAGATGTGTACTGTGAACCTTATGTGTGCCTATGCGGAAAAACATGAAGGAAAAACATTTAAAGCGAGGAAACTGTTAGACCACCAAAACCAGATTGTCATTGGTTGTTTTCCAATTCAGAGGATGTGAGGTCTCTAGCTGTTACTTCTGAGAGCAAAGGGAATTTACTTAAGCAAAAGAGTTTAGAACAGTAGTTTTACATATAAATAATTTGCAGTATTTAGTGATAAAAAAATACTTATTATTTGCTAGCTCTTGTACATTTTTTTAATAGGAAATGGGTAGAAAAAATGTGGTGATAAAATTTGAGAAGGTTGAAGTTCTATACTTTCTCATTGCTAGTTAGGTTGTATTTTTACCATGTCAGAGAAAGATTCTTTCTTATTCAGATCATTATCTAAGGTTTTATAAATGTAGGTGGACTCAACCTGCAATGTGGGATGGGTTTCTTCATGAAGATATATATGCAATAAATACAACACATCTGTAAGGCCTGTACTGACTTTACTCATAACTTTTTAAAGGAAGTGATTTATTGTGGATGAACTTAGATGTCTGGTAAATTAATACCAGCTCTGACCTGATCTTATCTGAAAGCCACTGAATTTCTTTGCAGGTTAATTTCTGAGACTTTGGATTTTGTGATTAAAATATATGCCCCTGACTGGTATATTAGTCTAAAGCAATGTTTCTCTTATGGAGCTATTTAGGAACTATTTCTGCTCTGTCTCTTTCTTCTGTCTTTCTACAGTGGTCAATTACAGCTGGCTCTGCAAATCTCATTTCTGAAACAGTGCATATCCCTTTCAAATGAAATAATTTAGTCTGCTCATACTCAGTCTTAAGTGTATTTCTTGACAAAAAAACTTCACATGTTTCGTTTTACTGGAGTGGTTCCAGTGCAGATAGATCTTGGGGCAGGGGTCATGGAGGGAGTGGAGGAAAATACAAGGCAAAAATTGGTTTTTTGGCTGCAGGCATTGGGAGTGGGGGATTAAATATATTTATTAGTCTCAAAGAGATATACTAGAGTCAAGGGCCTGTACATCAGTAGCTTGCTGTGATAAGGGAGTATTCCTGACACTTCTTGCACGCCTGTAACACCACTCCTGTAGGGTACACACAAGTCTCCTTCAGAAACTGCTAAAACTAACCGATCAATTAAATTAAACCAAAAGCAGTTATGTCAAACCTGAGTTTGGCAATTATTGCTCTTCTGTCAGAACTAGTGACCATGCTATGTCCAAAACCATGTTGACTTTCAAAAGGCATTGGCTAGCTTAAGAAGAGATATCCACTCTCACTGAAGATCCCACTCAATACAGTAACAACAATCCCAGTTTTTACTTTCTCAGTCAGTAGGGCCTAGTGGAAATCATTGCAGTAAGACTACTGAAAATCAGAAGTATGGAAGAAAGCCACTTAGTCTCTTCTACTTTCCTCCAAATCTGTCTTAGCCTTTGCAGAACCAGGACTGAGCCCATTATATCTGCAGGACACTTCTTCATTCCCATCCACAGCATCACTTCGTATACTAATTCCCTATGTAGTACTCAAGTTGCTGTCAATGAAAGTTCTGCAGGTGGACAATGAGGCAGATCAAAGTAAAAAATGTAATTACCTACTGTGTTAATTAAAATTTTGCACCTGCACTCTCAGGGGTATTTGACTGTACAATTTTTTATTGTCAGGAAAATGAAAACTGGGATGACTTGCACGGGGTTAAGATTATACCCCACATGGTATTGGTCATTTAGCTTTGGCCCATGAACAGTTAAATCACTGACCTGAAGGAAGCTAAATTAATAGCCTACATGTTCTAGTCTCTCCATCTATCATGAACTGAAAGAGAGTAGCATCTCTAGAGGGTGATTCAGTCTTAGAACTTTTTGAGGGTTGATGGATATAAAGTAATCCTTTACATGGTAAATCCAACCTATGACCATGTTTGAATATAGCACTGAGGAACTACTATAAATCATACTTGATTTCTCCATGTGGGAGGCAATCTACTGTCTGATGTAAATTTGAAAGACTGTATGGGAGATTTATAGTACAGTTCAATTGTTTTGATTGTATTTTTCCCATCAAAATGAAGGTTAAAATATTCAAATACTTAATGGTAATTACTTCATTATTTAAAATTAACATCTAATGTTACTCTATAACAAACTGTAAATTGATATCTCTATAGTGAGATATTAACATATTGGATGAAATTCAACATTTCAGAACTAACAAATGAAAAATAAGAATTAAATTATATTTTATGGAATCAGTTTTTTTTCTCCAATTTTAAATTCGGAAACATCAAAGACATCAAACTCATTTTCAACAAATCAATATTTATAGTGGAAAATATGTTAATTATACAATTTCTAATTAACCCTGTTTTTTTCACCTCATTAGCTGCCAGTAGACTACTTTGCTGCTTGAGAGGAAAAAGAACCTTGACCAAATGAAATGAAGGCTGGAGCAATTCCATAATTGACTGTGTTTGCTTATACATAAATCTATTTGTTCTGGCTTGATTTGCTTGCTTTCCTTTAAATTATGTCAGATAAATAAAAATATCTTCCTTTCTAATTAATGACTGTCAAAAATGAGCTTTATTTAAATTCTAAATAAATCCTTGGCGTTAGTTTCAGGCTGCAGAAATACATTTTCATTTACTGAGCTGAATGTAGCATTAATGTAATTTCAGTCCTGTGGAATTTACTGCATGCAGTCTGAGCTCCTAAATCCATACTGGAAAGACAGTATTGTTATATGGTTTACGAAGAATCTATTAATAAACATTCTAATTAATATATAGCAACATTTCAGACTCCTTTCTAGACTTTATTTTCATCATAGGCCCAAAAAAAAGAAAAAAGGGTGCTTATGTCTGGGACTTACTTACTTACTTACAATTAGATGCATTTGGGATAAAAAGAGACCTACTCAAAGACAAACTGACTTCTGTCTAGCAGAAGATATTGAAAGAGACAGGAGAAGGTTCTTGAATTGTATAAAGAAAGTTAGCCAACAGCTGCTGAGCTATAAGACTAGATTGGACAGTAAAGCTGCACTAAGAAATAATCAGTAGGAATAGAGAAACTCAATAGGAGGACTATTAATATTGGCTAATAGCAGGAAGGTTCTGAAAATGTAACTGGTGTAACTGAAATGTATATCTTTGAATTCATGGAAAATGTGGGGACTAATATATTTATCCAATAATTATTCATGAACTACCATGTTTTCCGAATTGGAAAGCTTGTACTGGTGCCTTGAGTTGTTAATCCTATGGTGCAAGATGTTGCTCTTCCCCTTGATGAACTGCACAAAGTTCCTGTCAGATCATTTCTCCAGCCTGTCGTGGCCCCTCTGGATGGCAACAAGATCCTCTGCTGTATCAGCAACTACTCCCAGTTTTGTGCATCTGCAAACTTGCTACCATCTTTAATAACGATGTTGAGCGGGGTTGGACCCAATATTAACTCCTAGGGTACACTGCTAGTTACTAGCCCCCAACTAGACCTCCTACCACCCTATGAGGCAAGGCATTCAGGGAGTTTTCAATTCACCTCACTGACTTCTTATTCATCCCAGTTCTTCATCAGCTTCTCCATACAGATCTTATGGAAACAGTGGAAACTTCAGTCAAGTGGAAGTTTGTTGGCTGAACTTGATTAAGCAAGGTTATGATTCTGTACATTTGCAGATTGTTGTGTTAATGAGTATCACTTAGAAAATTTCCATTTCTCTATATTTGAAGTTTGTCTTTTAATTAAATAACGTTTTTACAAGGTTTCATCTGCTTTGAACTATCCTCACATAAAACATGGAAATACACTCCCTTGGGACCACATAGCACATGTTGAACCTCGCCTTAGTCACATAGATGCAGTTAAGGAAGTTGGGAATTAATCCCCTAGGCATGTTAATGTGCTTTTTTGACAACTGTTATTAACTCTAACAAGGTATTTAAATTGCAGATGTTCTGCTGACTGAATATTCAAAAGGTACTTGACAGCCAATCACCAGTGTCCCAGATGTGTTTTTCTGTTGCAAGTGTATCCCTGTGACTTTAGCTTCAGATTATTCAATCTTTAGAGCCTTCATGTCAAAAATATTTTAACTCCTTATAGTAAACTTTTGTTTTCAGTATCCTGATTTCAGCATTCCTATCATGGAAAAAATTATCAGTAGTTATCTTTTTATGTAGAATTGGGTTGAAACACATTGGATTCAGCATAGATCTAATTGGAACTCTGTTGGTAACATATGTTGATCATTTATACAGTGTATATAAATATATATTCTTTTTTTCTTACTTCTCAATTAGTTCACAGTCCACAAAAGATCTTTCCTAGGGCAGCTAAGGATATTTTAAGAACTGTTGATTGGAAAGGTTATTCAAAGTTATTTAAAACTAAGTCACTTGGGGCTACCTTTAGCTACCTAAGTGACTGTTCATGACAAAGACTGCTACGGTGTTGGTGGGTAATTATTATCCTTTACAAAGCCAATATAGACACTTCTCCATTAGATACTATAACTCTGTGTCTCATTATTATTATTATAAATTTTTATTCATTATTGTTTCTTTCCTTTTAAAATGTATTTTCAGCAAATTGGTTTGATATTGAAATCTGACCTTCAAATTGCCTGCTTGGATACTTCCTAAATCTATTTTGGTATCTGTTAGCACACACAGCATCTTTCATTTTTTCCACTAGCAATTAATTTTAATAATAGCTGGGCAATAGTCTGTGCTTGAGTTTGTAGTTCAGAAATTTGAAATTCAAACTTCTTTCAAACTTGTTGCTAACTGGTGGCTAGTTCTTTATCTTTTGTTCGTTTTGACTTCAGAAGAGCTTAAGGGTGTCTCCGCTGGCTGGCTTTGTATACTGCTGCCTACTGAAACAATCTCTAATAGCTTAAAAAACTTTAAATCTTGTGAATCTTGCTAGACAGGTATCCTGATTTTTTGTCTCACAGGAATTGAGTCTGTCAGGTCTGTGCTTGATTTGCTAACTCGATTTGCTAGCAGATAAACCACATAAGTGAGAAAAAATGCCTTGTAGTTATGTGTGCATGTGTGTGTGTGTCTGTAATTAGAGAAGAGATAATGAGTTTGCAGCCCAAGATCTCACTTGGTAATTTGTTCATCCTAGGTGAAGACAACAAGAGAGAATTGAGGAAGGCAAGAGGAAGGGCTGGGACTCTTTTGGGGCATCATCAATGATTCACTGATCATGTAGGGAGAGCACTGAAACTACAAACATGGTGTGAAAGAAATACATGAGCTTAATATTCATTCTAGTATTGCAGTTATTTTAGTTAGGACCTATCACTGAAGTCCACTTGTATAGATGATTTTTAATTATATGTTTGCCAGAACTCACTTTGAAGAATAACCTTTGTATTTGTTCAAAATATGGTGATATATGTTCGCCTAGGTAATTATATTCAAGGCTTGGCAAGTGGAGAAATAAAAACCAATTATTCAGAGTAGGTTGCAGAAGGAGGGCTTGATAACTGTTGCCTTTACATTTTTCTTAAAATAGAATTGTCCCTTTATCATCTTCTCTTGGATTGTCCTTCTGTTTATTTTTTTTAATCCTTAAGACAGGTCTCTTACTTGGTTTTCCCAAATATTTAGGATAATTTTCTCGTGTCCCAGACACAGGTTTACTTTTCATGTAGGATTTTCTTTTGTCTTCTTTCTGTCTTCTGATATCAAAAATTAAAATGTAAGATATGAAATGTGATTTATAATATGTCATTAGTAACTATAATTATGTTTGTCATTGGCAGCATTTTTTTTCCTTTTCTTTTTTTCTTTTTATTACGGAAATACTATCTATTATTACTGTACCATGCAAGCTGTATGACTATTATTAGTTGTCTCACACATGATGCTAGTTAATTTAACCAATGATATTGAAACAATGGATGGTGTAAACTGTACATCCTCCCTAATGTAAAAAATCTTGTTCAAGCTTCAAGCTCTTGCATTTAACAGGAGTGCAAAATCACTCATATTGTTTCTGCTACAGATCTTCTATTAAGAGAATAAAGAAAAGCTTCCACTTGAAATTTATTGTAGACATGTCTTAAACTAGGGTCTCCCACTGCCATACATGAGAGCTCAGGGACCAAAAGAAACTGTTTTGCATCTTGCTATGTAGAAATCCAACAGATTACCCTTTAAGTAAATTTCATATATACAGAGTAGTTTGATAGAATAATCTATAAAAGCAAATACAGAGAAAAGAGGCATCGAAGAACATCAGTTACTTGTCCTTCAAATTGTTAGTGGGGGCAGAATGATCACTGAAATACCATTGAACCAAATCTAAATCAAGTTAAAATCTGCTATGGTGAAGTTCAGGATATTAGGCAGTTGACCTAGAGAGCAAACTTAAACGTAACATTTGTATAAGGCTGAGCAGTACTGAGCAGTCACAAATTGTTGTATATGATCTGCTAGAGCTGTTCATGTCTGCAACTTCCTCTCAATAGAGTGAGACAGAATTTGTTGACAGTAATGTTTATTTGGTTTAATGACTAAAAAATGGAATTTCAAAATCTGAGTGCTCATTAAGCCGTGCCAGGCAGTGTTGGTGATATGATTAAATGTAATGTGTTCATTATGTTATGTCAACAGTTCTGAGCCATTTCTGAAATGAAAACAAGAGAAATGTGAAAAGGTGGTCTCAAATGAAAGGTTGATATTTACTGACCCAAGCCTCTTTAGTCTTCTAGTCAGGGATCCATTTGATTGTAACTCAACTGATTTAAAAGCCTCTTGAATTCCTATATTGGAAATATTTTCAGACTGGATTGTTAAAATAACAGAATCACTGAATCATTAAGGTTAGAAGAGACTTCTAAGATCATCAAGTCCAACCACCTACTATCACTACCATGCCACTAAACCATGTACCTAAGTTCCACATCTATGTTTTTTAAACATCTCCAGTGACAGTGACTCCACCACTTCCCTGGGCAGCCTGGGCCAATGCCTAACCTGGAAAAAGGATTGGAATCTTAGTGTGAAAGAGGCGAATGTGTGCACTACTTCTGTAGAGCAACGACTGCCCAAAGTTACCAGAAGTTCCCTTTCTTCTTTAATGAGTATTCATTACTAGGCTGAGCTACAAAGAGATGAAACCCAGTTGGTGGCAACTTTTCTGAGCCTGTTAAACTGTAAGATTCTTGTCACAGATGACTGCAGTAAAATTCCTGATGAAACAAAACATGTATTTCATTGCTCTTCCAGGTTGTTAATTTCTAGGAGGAACAA